>JAPYYR010000063.1:0-85387 GCA_030523065.1 Aphidius colemani | reverse complement strand
CATTATAAATTTAATTTTAATCGGTCAATTAATCCGCGATAAACATTGTGAGTGTAAATAAATAATAGTTTTATTAAAAAAATGGACATTGTTACTGTTGGTAGTGAGCTCGGGGCACAACAAAGGACGCCGATAACTTTTCGAGTAATAAGAGAGAGAGAGAGAGAGAGAGAGAGCAAGCTGGAGCAAAGGTTTGTAAACTTTTATATTTTCATTTGACATTGTTTAAACAATTAATTTAGTATATAAACAACAATAAATTAATCAAATAAATGCAAATGATATGTTGATGTCATGTTTGTTTGTAAAAAAAAATTAATTAATAAAAAAAAAATTTCATAAAATTGGTGGAGCTGGTTGGGGCACTAAATATATATATTCCTACTCTTTTATGGTTTTCATGTAATAAAAAAAATAAAATGCAAATCAAATAATACATGTTTGACGTGATTATAGGTCATGGGTTGTTTATTTGGGTGATGATGCACCAGCTGATAATGGATTCATCAAATGCATCTGTTAACAAAAGCGAGAATAGAGTGAATGACATCAGTGTGCAGCATCACTGATAAATCATGGAGCAAATGTCGTGCTCGAGTAGAGTCAGTATTTCAAGCTTTTTTTTAATTACACAATGATTGACTATTTGATTAATTTTTTTGTTTTTTATCATTACAGTTGTCGTAAATTCAATCGTGACAACATCATGATTTGAACACCATCTTGTCAAGATATTTTATTTTAAAACAAAATGGCGATTGGTGGTGGAAGAAAAAAGAAATAAAGCTGTTCATTGTTGATGAAATAATGATGATGCTGACAGTAACAAGTGGTACGTTTGTTTTAATCTTTTGATTCTAACACATTTAATAATATCAACATGATTTATTCATAAATAAACAATTGTTATTAATAATTTCCTCTCATTCGATAATATTTGATTAAAATTCAACAATAAATATTGTTTTTATCCAATGTACCCAGAACATTACTAGTAATATTGTTCAATTGCAGATAGTGAGTGATTAGTGTGTAAGTAAAAAGTGAAGTGATGTGAATAGTAGCAGACTACCTGGTGATCATCCTAAACCATCTTTGGACTTCAAGAGCTACATCTAGCTGATCTACTGTTCTTCAAAAAGGTAAGACACCCTTATTTTTTATTCTAATTATCTATCTTAATAGTCTTAAAATAAATTGCATATCAACTCAAGCTCTATGTTGATAAATTTAAGAGTTTCAAAATAATAATCATTATGATATTAGTCGAAATAATAATTGTACAACACTTGGTACAATTCATTTTGATAAGTTTCACCTAGAAATCTTAATCATATATATTACGTTAAATCCACGCGAGTTTTGTAATTGCTTTTACTGTGTAACTATGAGAGAAAATAATACGTATAACTCCTTGATATACCATCAAACGAATGATCATGATTAAGTATCTCATTTGTTTCCACATAAAAATTAGACGTTCAAATAATATTTACCCAAAAGTTGACCTTATATTTTTTATTCGATATTTACAAAAAAAAATACAAGCAGAAATAGTCAACCAAAAATTAGCCATATATTTCGTGTGTGAGAATTTAACCACGCCTTTGAAAATATTTCTATGCTTTTATTCTTTTTTTAAGTTGATAATTCAAAATCATTGTAAAAAAGTCAAAACGTTTGATTTTTTTATAGAACGTTTGCCAGGGCTCTTGAGAACCACCCTTGTCAAAACGATTTTTTTTTTTCTAAATATTTTTTGTTGATCGTGTCTATCAGGGTCCATCCTCAATGACAAATGACACTTAGACATTTTTATACCTATCAAAATAAAAAAATTCTCATGTTGATTTTCAACCCAGTCTAAATATTTAACTGTCAAAGTAAAAACTCTATCAATTATACAAATAATAAAACGAAGAAAAAATAAAAATAATACAGCAAAATTTTGCTAATTTTTTTATTTTTCTTTTTAATTTATTTCTAATACAAATCCCGCTTGAATTTAGAATCATAAAGACCATGAAGAAGCCAATATTCCTTTGATTCATAACAGAAATTTTATATACCCATATATTTTTTTTATTCACCAACTGTCTCTCTACTTTTTGAAAAAAGATAAAATATAAAAACAAATTATTCAGGATCTTCTTGCTTTAGTTTATTTCATTATTATCATTATTATTTTAATATTATATTTTTTTTAATATTAAATTATCATTTGTATATCAACATTTTATTTATTTTTTTTTTTAATATATAAATTTGCAATGTGTATCTCTAAAAGTCATGTTGTTTTAAATCGAATTCTTAATTCGATTTGCGGTCACGAGGGCCAACCGTTGTGATGCAGGTATATAATATTATTTATATATTTTTCATGGATCTATCTGAGCTGGATGATGATTCGAAGTCACGATCATTTTCTCTCTGATTGATCTGATTAGTTACCTAGACCCTGAATCAACCCAACCGGTAAATGATCCAAGACAACTCAATCAGCTTCTGAAAAAGAACGAATAAAATCTTCTTTTTTTTTTATCTTTTGATTATTATACTATCATTCGATTCAAACCTTCGTTAATCTTTTTTAATAAAAAATATAATTTTATATTTGTAATTTAAAAAGAACGGTATTATATTATTATTTTATTTTTATTAAAATTATAGGTTTGCTAAACAAAGTTACCTTTAACATTGTCATTTGACAACTGATTCTTTCATTGTTGACAATTCCAATATAACTTACTGCAAATTTTTTTTTTTTTTTTATTTTAATTATTTTTTTCTTCATCTTTTTTCTCTTTTGTTAGTCTCAATTCTAAGAAATATTATTGTAATAATATTTTTCAATGAATCTTTACATATCATTACAAATATTATGTTAGTAACTATTTATTTTTCATAAGACTATTGATTTATTTATTTAAATCACAATTTTCTTGTTATTTTTTCTTTTCAATTTATATTTTTACTATCAAATTTTGTTTTAAATTATACTCAAAGTTATCGTTAAAAATATTTTTTTTAATTTAAAAAAATCATAAAATAACACTATTGATAAGCAAAAACAACGATAATGAATTTTTTTTATTTAAAAAATTTGATATCATATTATTTACAAGAAAATAAAATAAAATTATCATTAATTTTTGTTATTCTAAAGAAAAATATAAAAATAGTTAATTGATATTGAATTAAAATTAGAGAGAAAAAGAATTTTAGTGCGTCTAATTTTTAAACAAATAACTTATGATTATTTTATTCATTTATATATAAATATTTTTTTTTTATCAATGCCTTGAACATGAAAAGTAAATAAAATGATGGACATTACACAATGACATTCGTATTTTAAATTTGCTCAGCAACAGTTGGCCATAATTCATTCAAAATCATGGTATATCACGCTCAATATAGAACAACCATTGTTCATTAATAAACTTATGATAGCATAACTCGTGAGTGTATAATTGACAATTTAAATTCTCCTAACAGCAATGATGAATCCAATCATAATTTAGTTACATCTTATTAGACTCCCACAGTGCTAGCACACCATGAGATCATTCGTGCAACATTCACGAAATGGTTCCTCTATCAAGCAACCCTTGGTCCTTTTTTTTACTTCATTTAATTTTACAAACCATCTCATACAAATTCCAATTACGTTCTTATTCAATTTCCCCAAGAATTGATATCAATGATAGAAATAAGAGTTTTTTTTTTTTCATTTAAAAATAAAAAAAGGAAATTATAAATAAAATTAACATAAAGTTATACAATTATTAATATCATCAGTATCATAGTCATGTTTATTGCATTATCATTCTGATATTGTCGGTTGTTAAATTTTGTTTTATTTTTTTTTAATGTATTGAAAATAAAGAAAAGGTTTGATAAGATATAGCAAATTATTCGTGGAATCCCGCGGTGCAAAGTTGGATCATTTGACAGAGAGTGAAACTCGTGTGGTGCAATCAACGAGAGAGAGTCTAAATGTATGTTCATGTGGTTAAATATATTGCAGTAAATAATATCGTTTGCACAAATGATTGTCAGGGTCATGATGAGGTCAATGATATATCGATATCTCAAATTGACAAAATGACATTTACTCAGCAACGTGAATGCATGCCATCTAAAATTTTAATTCATACACACACCTTGAGTTAACTTGTCGTCTTTTTTTTTTCTTCATAATTATTTTTTGATTTTTACTATTTCTTTTTTCTCTTTTAAGTTTGAAGTGTGTCCTTTTTTTCAAGCATCATAAATATTAGGTTTTTTTTTTCTTTGTTGAGTAGAAATTACATTGACATTTATATTATTTAAAAAAACAAGGTTGAAAATTCGTATTATTGCAAACAGATATTGGCGCCATAAACCTTGAGACGTTGCCTGATTTTAACAACCCTCGAAAAAAAAAACAATTAAAATCTTTTATACAATGTTCAACAACCTAACGGTATCATTTGGCTATTGATTTTTATTTATTTTTAACGGTATTTTTTGTTTTTATCATTTTCCATTTTCTTTTTCATCCCCTCAATGAATAGATAGATTCGTTATGCTTTAACAATCATTCATCTTTCTAATGGCTAAAACAAGTTCCAAGAAATTCAAGGACTTACTGACCTGGTTTTATAAGTGACCCCTGAAATATCACCACTCAAGTCATAAAATAAATAACTAAAAAAAAGATGTTATATCCTTGTAGCCGGGGAAAGGAAAAAATAAATGTTTCGAATTATCTACGCATATTTAAGAGAACACCTTCTGCAACACCAACGAGACATTTACATTTCTTTTTTTTTTTCTACCAAAATTTCTCTACAATATATTTTTACTATTTCTTCCCCTCATTTCTCATTTCTCTTTTTATTATTATTTTTTTTCTTGTATCCTAGTCATATAATCTAAAATCTTTCGTATCCTTTTTTTTCTTTTTCAATTCATTATGAGGTTTTTTATTTATTTTTTCTCGCTGAGAGAAAATTATTGTTTGACATTCAAGTTGATCGAGATTAGTCGCTCGACAATGTCATGGTGGTCGACTAAATCTAGTTTCATTTTTTTCTTTATTATTTTTTTTTCAAACGACTAAAGCATTCAGATCGCGCCCGTTTGCCCACGTGACATGCAAAAATCACCCTCACTAGACTTTATTTCTCTCTTCAACTCTCATATTTTTTTCAATAAAAATCTCACAAGTACAGTACATGCATCCACAAATGGAGAATGACTGGTTATATTTTGAAGGGAGGTCTTAAACAAGGTAAAATAAAATAAAAAAAAAAATATAAAAAAATATCCTGGATTCCACAACGAACTAATTCAACTAACAAAACGAACGTTTACGCTTGTTTTGCATAAGTGCTGACTCATGGACGCCCTTTTTTTTTTTTTTTTCTTGTCTAACTCCCCAGGACAATGTGGAATTTTTTTACGAGAAGACCACTCACTGAGTTTCCAGGTGATCCAATAAATAAATAAATAAAAAATTATATACAACTATTGATAAAATAAAAAATTGACGCAGAAATGTTATTTCAATATAAATTTTTATTTAAAAAATTTCGAGATGAGCAACTTTTGATTGTCCAAGATTTATATTATTATTTCTATATTTTTACTGGAGTACCTGTGCGACCACAATAAATATATATATAAAATTACAAAACCACCTGCTGTGAAAAGTACTCGGACATTTTGAGAGGGTGACTGTGTTTTATGGTTGCGTCAAATGTACGGCACAGTTATTTGCATCATCCATCAGTTAAAAAAGAAAAAAAATATGATAGAAAATAAATATATAAATCGAAAAAAAATATATATGAAAGAAAATAAATAAAATACAAAAAAGTGAAATGGAAGAAAGAAGATGAAATCAAATAACGAAAAAGTATTTTTTTTTTGAGTATAGATTCCCCGGGGATTCGCCCGCATTGTTGGTATCTACGGTGATATTTTATTGGGTTTATGATGTCATTAATCTGATCCCAAGACGCCCACTGTCAAAATCTGTCGCCATTGAAAATCATTTCACCAAGATATCATATACATGTCCTAGTGCCCCGTCATCTGGGAACTCGAGCAAAGAATTTCTCCGTCTCCCTTTCTCTTTTTTTCATTTTTCATAAAATCTGATTTCAAAAATAAGGATATAATTCAAGTAATTTTTCATATATTTAATTCACAGTACGTATATTCGGTATATTTTACATTTAAAAATCACAAGAAAAGAAATTTATATTATCTTCTATTTGAAAAAGAAAATTAAAAAGATTGTGATTATAAGATTAAAAAGAAAATTCAAATGAGTGAATTGCAGTTGGCACGTTCAGGAAATAAATTCAAAGTAAAAATTTATATCAGTGTAGAAAAAAGGTATAAAAAAAAAAAGGTCATTGTTAAATGGTTATTTTTTTGTTCGTAGAATTTGTTGTGGTGGTTTAAGTATAATAGACGATTCGTTTGACCATCAACAATATAAAAAATTAAGATAATGATCAACAAAGCTTACATCTAGCTTGGGATTTTTTTTTATTTTTTATTTATTTATTTATTTTTTCAAAATCAAAGTATTCTCATCGTGTGTGCAATATATGTCAAAATAAAAAAACGCAAATACATGCATCTATTGAGATTTTAATCTCAAATGTTTCGTAACTATATAATCATGGAATCTAAACTTCCGTCCCGTAATAAAAGGTGTGTTTGCAACATAACAATATTGTATATAATTTTTTATTTAGTATTTATGATTTCAATATTGATTATAATGCTGACAGATTGTTTAGTTTTCTTATAATTTTTTTTTTTCATTTTATTCACCAGATGTCTTGTTTCTTTATATTTCTCGTTGAATATATATATTCAACACCCAATACTTCCTGTTGATTTTCATTTCTTAAAATTATATCTCAACGTAAAATATCAAGTGTGAAAATTTTGCTAAATGAAAAAGAAAAATAAATAACTGCCATTAGAAATATGAGATCATTTTTCCATCTATTATATTTCTATTTTTTTAAATAAATATTTTCATTTATTTTTATTTTTTTTACAAGCTTCTAAGATTGTAAAAAATTAGAAAAAAAAAATATGATGTTGACTTAGGCTTGGTATTTTTAAGGACAATAAAAAAAGGAAAATCTTTTGAATACTCCCAAATCTCTTGTTCAGCTAAAAAGAATTAAATTATTTTTTCTTTCTTGCCACTCTTGTTCACGAACAGCCTCAATTTTCATGCAATAAAAATATGGCTCTATTTACACGAGATAAATATACCAAGGTACCCCTGACCAGCACAGTGACACTAACATTCCAAAATTCTATAATTGCCACTCTTAAAAAATATAAAATATACAATACAAAAAAAGAGAAAGTAATACATTAGCTACGGAGAAATTTTATGATTTTTTTTTCATGCAGTTTTGAGGTGTTGAAATGTTTTTTAGAAAATGCAATAAAAGAAAAGTCAAGGTCAGTTGTGTAGGTAGAAAAACCAATTTTTAAACAATGAATCATTTCGTATTTTTTATTTTTCCAACAAACAAATATACATGTATAATATTTTCTCAAAAAAAAATATCTAAATTATACACGTGAATTTTTGTGAATTAAAATGGTAATAGAAATGTATCATTTGAATTGCGAATGTCATATACTGTGGTCATATATATACAGTCGTATTACCAGTACTGCATTATATCTGTACACATGATTTTATGTATTATGCTAAACAGTTAGCTTGTTTTGAATTTAGAACGGGGCGCCATATTGCCGGCTATATGAATTTGCACTTTGACTCTCTTGTATACAGTAGTTAATTCGTGCACCAACAATCATAGTCATATTTTGCATATATAAAATAAACACGCATGGTGAAAAACCATAGCAATATAAGCGTCTCTATATATAATCCATTGAGGCAATATACAACTCTCGGTAATATTTTTTTCTTTTCATTTTTGTATATATGCAATAGCCGTGCCCATATCCGCGACAGGTAGCCAGCGAACCCATTAACCCAAGAAAACAGCTTCTTCTTTATATTCGCTTATATTTTATTTTTTTTTCTCATACGCATATGTATTTTTTTTTTCATTTTATTATTTGTCATTTGTACTTTTTTTTATTTCTATATTATTCAAACGTTCAACTACCCCATAAAATTTAAACTCATTCGTTGGTTTATGTGGATAAACTACTGTGCTTGATGGTTGTAATCTAAATTTGTTTTATTTTTCGTCATTGAAACGTCGTAAAATATATAACAGATAACCGCAATATATTTTTTTTTATCTACATGTATTAAAAATGTGGTTTTGTTGGTTAACATTCGTTTTTTTTCCTTTAGTTTTGCTATTATTATTTTTCATACTAAAAAAGTTATTGGTTATGTAATTTGAAGATTATGTTATTTCATTGGTCAGGGTGATGTGAGCTTCGTTGTAATCACTATAACTAATTTTTTACAAATACTATTAAGCCTTGGAGGGTTCAAAAAAATTCTCGAAAAAATCCCATGCATATATTTTTGCTAATTTTAGATGTATTGTCTTTTGAATAGTCAATTTTGTTATTTAAAATTACACGGTGACATTTTAGGGATTTGATTCTAAAGATATTACAGTTTTTTTTTTTTTGAATCATTTGAGAAAGCTAGATGCTTCAAGTAATCTATATTCGGGGTAGTAAAAAAGAAAAGAATAAAAAATTATGCTGAACACCTGGTTTGACAAAACCCTTTTAGTCACGAAAGCCGGATTTGTGACTTGGGAAATGACTCGTTCCCGCGAATTTATGGGATCCGTCAGATTATCCTATCTGTCATTGTTGATTTTTATTATTTTTTTTTCGATTCACTTTTATTTGTTCGGTTACACATAACGAGATCATAAACAGATGTCACAAGGAACACTTTTCATCTCATTAGATATGTGTGGAAACTCGTGTATGCTTAAACATATATATTACAATCTCATAAATTTATTTCAATACATATTAAATAAATAAAACTGTAACTTCATATATATTTTTATCATAGCATCGAAAAAAAAAAGCCAACAAATTACTGTCAAATTTATCAGTTTGTTCAAATTGGTTTGTCTGTCATCATCGTCTCCAATTCTGTCTCTCAATTCGTCAAGCTCCATAGATTTAAAAATAAAATAAATACATTTCATGAATATATAATTGTCAATATATAAATTTTATGATTATATAAATATTTTTTTTTTAAATTTCGACCACCAAGAGTGTGTTACCAGCTATTTGTTTAATATCACCTATTTGATTTTTCGGGTTTATCTAGCTGTCAATATGAGCGTTAAAATAAAAATAATAAATTCTCTCACATATGTTTATAGATTGATGGCATAGTTATTTCAACATTGATGTCGATATCTTAACATATTAAAAAAATTTTATGTAACATTTTAAATTCATTTAACAAACAGTGACGAATCGTTGTGATTTAATTTTTATTATAAATATAATAATAGAAATAATTTATCCACGTGAAAATAAATAAATAATTTAATTTAAAAATAAGACAAATCTATATGAGTGACTTGTAACCAAGTTAAATTTGCAAAATATAATTGTATATGCGGTATATTCGTATTACTGATTGCGCTCATTGAACTCACCAGATTGACGGGTCATTGCAAGACAGATCTTTGCAATTAATCATACAAGCTGAGTCATGATAAATCCCTGAGTTTGTATATAACTCACAGACAAACTTGTTGTTAAAAAATATATATATGTTTAGGATCAAGTTCGGTAGTCAAGAGACGGTAACTCATAAAATATATAAAATAATATTTCTTATATTTATCAATAAAAAAGAAAAAATAAAAATGATTTTTACAACATGAATAGAACCTTGAGAAAAATATTACCTAACATTTATTTTTATTTATTTTTTTTTTTTTTTACTAACGAGAAATTGAAAAGATTCACGCGCGTTTTTATCTTTTTTTTCTTTTTATATAAAGTCAATGAATAAATATATGTATGAAGGAGACAAAATTTTAATACTAAACAACAATATATGTAAGAAAAACCGAAGAGAGGCGTCTCACACCGCAGAACATATTTGAAAGAAAAATTTTGAATTGAGTTTATCTCAAAAGAGGCAATAATTTATCAACTTGCTCGGCAAATGCATCATTGACTTTTTCAAATAAAAAAAAAAAAAAACAAGATTGCTACACATATATTTTATTCTTTTTTTCATATTATTATATATATTTCTTTTAATATTAGATATTTTTTTTATATTATCGTTATTGGAAAGATCAAGTTGAGCGTGACGATCAAAAAATTGAAACGGACCACTCGACAGTGTCAGGGAGCATTCATAAAAAACCAAAACATTCATTTTCACTGAAAATTTACAATAGAAATCCCCTTGACCGTTCTTTTTTTTTTTTTTTTCTTTTTATATTTTGTCAATGTTATACGATGAAAGACGAAAATGCTTGACAAGACCAAGTGGTTTTATTCACTCCACCCCCATGGCCATCAACTTTTACTGATTCTAGATAAAATTCATTTGAAAAAAATTATTTCAATTGATCTCTTTACGCACATACCACTGGTCGACTGAATGAAAATCAAAAAGTGAAAAATAGTATTTTATTTTTGTGGATCCAGTTAGACATAAATGGATCTAAATTTAGCTAAATACAATTTGATACTTTGAGGTGTCTTTTAATATTTTCTTTATACTTGTTGTTTTTTATTTTAAATAAATATAAAATGATAATTGATATTGTTTTTGTCAAGTTGAATAATAAAATTTTTTCATTATTGTTTTGATAAGCTTGGCAAAGGTAATATATATATACAGCTAGAGTGTATTTCAAAGACTACAGATAAATATATGCAGTACTAGTATGGCTTATACTGAGACGACAGGTGTTATGATAATATTTTCTCGAAAGAAATAAAGGCTACTTTTGCAATGCAAAACCCCGCCATACACTGTGGGTGGTCATATACGAGTTACACTCTTCCTCTATACCTCTTTATATATATATTTCTATATGACCCATCTTGCTGTGTGTAAAACTTCGATATATACAATATTTTTATATAATTTTTATTTATTTATTTTTACCATCATTGCCGCGATGATTAAATTCTCTTTTAATCGGCTGGCAGAGGAGAAAATTCACCTCTGACCTCACCAACATCTCGCGACTCGCCTTCAAGTATTTTTTTTTTTTTTTTTTCCATCTTTTATTTTCAATTTATATTTATTTATTTTTTATTATTCTTCTTTTTTTTCCGAGCCAGATCATATATACACTCTCTATATGCACATTTTGACTTTTGCCTTTTTGAAATTTAATTTTACATTTATATTTGTATATAAATTTTTTAAATGCCATATTATATACAAATTATCAAATCCAGTTTTTAATAAGATCTTTGAAAACTTTTTGAATTAGTTTTTACACACTAAACGTATATTTTATAGGCATAAAATATTATATTTATATAAATTTATTTTCTTTCATTAATTATCCAAGGATTTGCGGTATGATCCTACTTGAATCTACTTATTTATAATTTTTTAAATTATTATTCGTATAAATAAGAATATTTGTTTTAGTTTTTTAATTTTGTACTAATTATACAAGTAGAACTTTAGTACATGATTTAACACTTGAAAAATTTTAATTGGAAACGTGCGTATGTGGTCAGAATGGTGATTTTTGATTAGATGTTGGTGGTAGCTAGTTGCTCGGTAAACGTTATGTTACTTCAAGGACACCTCTCACTTGTAGATCACACCGTCAATCAAAAATAATGAAATTAAAAAAAAAATAATCATACAATATTAAAGAAAAATAAAAAAATTAATCTCTAAAAAATACATAACAATTTTAATATTAATAATCAAACTGTAAAATAAAAAAAATTACAGTTAAAGAAAAGATATTATTTTATTATCTAACATATCGGTAATTTATTTTTTTTTTTAAAAAAATTAATTTAATTGAATAGACTTTTCTAATTTTTATCGATTTTTTTATATATATTAGTAATTTTTCATCGTCTCGGTTGAGAACAAATGCATTCTTAGTTGATGTTAAAATATAATCAATCGACTAGATTGTGATAAATTGAGGGGTCTATCATCACTGCCATAATGATGATGATGATGATGATCATCATCATCATCATCATGCTGCAAGAACTCGAGCACAAGGTCGGCTCTCATACACAGTAATTATAATTAACTCCCACATATATATTATCTGAGAAAAACTTATTACACCTTCCATATAACATCTCAATATTTTTCCATTTGTACATATATCTTCATCGTATAATCGACAATGTTATTTCAATATATATATATATAAAATCATGTGCGAAATGCGTATCGTCTGCATATCCTTGAGAATATCTCATCGTGAAACGGGACTGGTTTATCCTTTTCTCTTTTAACATATTTATAACTATTTCTGATTGAAGGTGAAATTTATAAATATACATCCTAATGCTGATTATCCATATTTATTTTTATATTTAATTTATATATTAAATATTGTTGATAATCATATAAATATAAAAATAATAAATGACAAGTCATATATGCGCGCGTACTTGAAAATAATCAAATAGCTAATATTTTTTTATGTTTTATTAATTTGCCTTTTTTTTTTTCAAATGTCATTTATAAATATTTGTTAATCTGATAACTTGATTACTTTGAGCTTAGCCATTTTTGGATATTCATGTACATGTACATATATAAATATTAAAAGTATGTTTATGATAAATTTTTTAAAATAAAAAATATAGAACGATGATGATTGTATTTGTGTATGCAGAAATATTTATATTGTACATGTATATATAAAATAGCTGAATAAAGTCGAGTTGACTAACGATGTCCAGAGGTCGTAATGCAAGTCTACAAAAGTTATAAATCATAGTGACAAGCGCTTAATAAACGAATAATGCAAAATATCGTGGTTTTAAATATTCTAGACAAACCAAGTGGTCGAGATATTACAGTAAAGTAATAACAAATTCTTAACGCTTTATATTATTGTTATTAATATTATTAACATATATTATTTTATTTTGATACATTAATATAAATATACAAGAAAAATATGACGGTGAAAAAATGATAATAAAAAAAAATACAGTCTGGCATAACGAATTGATTGTTGAGAATCAATTGTGTTTTCATTGTTGTAATAGTTCGAGTCTGCAAGATGGCATCTTTTATATTATTACCGAATGATTTGATAAACGATAAATTTGATGTTTTTTTTTTTTAAATTCATTCAAGCAAGACGGGAAAGAAATAAAAATTTAAGAGGATCGTATCACATCTGCGCACACTCTTTTGGTCTTTTTAATTCTGGTTATATATAATTTTAAAATCAATTCAAAAGTCAAATAATTATTGGTATACATTAAAGTAGCTATTTATAATTTAAAATTAATTTTTTTTTTCACTAGCGTTTATCATTGTTTTTTCTTTTTTTTTTTTTTTTGTTGAATTTTGTATTTATCATAGTAAAATTTTTAATATTTAATACTATTATATTATTAATATATTAAGACGTATGAAAAATTATTTATTTTCATATATGCAAAAGTTATGTGAATATGTATAAAATCATAAACACAATCTTAAATACGCTCCAACTATTTTAATCGTATGACGTTTCATATTAATTTGTTGTTTGTTTATTTATGATAATTTATTTTAACTAATAATTTTAAATTAAATAAACAACATTTTCAACATGAGAATAAAGTATACATGACAAAGATTCAATGGGCATTTATGTGAAAACTTTTGTCTCAAAATATATTAACGCGTCATATAAAATGACTATGCCATTCGATTATCGAGAATATCTCGTTGTTTGTTTGGATAATTATTTAAGTGCGCACAGTGTGTACGATGAAATTATATGAAATTACCTGTAGAGCGTGCAAACTCATTGGACAGATGGCGTATCTTGATATAATCAGCATGCTGAACTTAGAGATGGTAGAGAAATTTGAAAGAAAAAAAAATAAATATTTTGCGAAAGAAAGAATATAATTTTTTAAATCTATTGACAAGTATAAAGTAAAATATTTTTATCATCAAAATTTCTAATTAAGGACAACAATATTACGTATGTCTGTGTGTGTGTGTGTTTAAATATTTTGAATGCAGAAAATTTGTGAGAGAAGAGAATGAAAGAACCAGAAGAAGATTAGCAATGACCATCGACAAAGAATTATTGCGTATGCATTAGTTTTATAAACTTGCAGTCACATAAGCCCCAGGGTGCTTGAAGAGAAAATTTGATTTTTAATTTGTTTGCGTATACATAGTAGTTTCGAGTAAAAGAGAAAGAAGAAAAAGACAACTTTTTTTACTTGTAAATAACCACACCAAATTCAAGTTTTGACACATTTTGACACAAGGACCACACAGAGAGACCAGTTGAAATTATGCAACACACACACATACACACAAAAATTATTTGCAATGTTATTTGATTCATTCACATGCTTAAAATATATCGGGTGAGGGCGAGGAATGAGTTAGGGACCTCCTTAGAGTTGTCGTCGTCGTCGTCATCTTAGACGAGCAAGAAGTGATCGCTAAACTGGCGCCCTTTGTTGAGTATAACAGTGCAGTCAGAGTCGACAAAAAAATGCATAATATACTCACATCAATAAGAAGAGCACTCTCTCTCTTTTTTTTCAATCATTCTTCGTTAATCGTCAACAGATATATTTATTACATCGATCGAGTTTTTCGGTATCTATCTGATCATTTATTGAATGTCCCAATTGGAAACCCTGTTGTGTTTTCCACAAAATCATATACGATCCGGTTCCCATTCATCACTGACTTCATTATATTTTATTATATCGATGTTAAATGTTATATTCTATTCATCAGTAATTTAAAAAATTACATAATATATAAATATTAAAATTTATCATCATAAAATGAAACTATTAAAATATATTACTGCACATGATTTTAGTAGGCTGTGTGAGAATCGTGTTGAATTGTTATACTACCATGAAATGGTAACATTGAAACAACTTTTAAACTAATCCAAATGGTTATTTATTTTTTTTTTTTTACATTTATTGTTATTTATTTAATTTTTTTTTTACTTTTTATTTGAGGGAAGAAAAGATGATGCTTATATGCACTGGGCTTGATGGTAAGCGGCATAATAATCCAAGAGGTTGTACCCGACCGACACTTTTTAGTGCTCGTATATCATAAAACAGGGGGGCGAACTCAATAAAAATAAAGAAAAAATAAAGTAAAATATAAGCAAGACAGAAATTGAAGTCGACTATGTGGTATATTTCCACACGGTATATAACTATATGGAGCTTCTGCTTTGTTATCTTTGCTCTTTGGTTTTTATTGCATCTTCAGAAATTTGTTCACCTGACGTGTTCTCTCTACACTGGATGCAATCAACATCAAGTGATTCATGAAAATATTTTGTTATTGTTGCCTTACTGGCCAAAAGACCTAGTTACCATAAACATTACAATAAAGCATCAAAAATATTTCAACGGTTAATTGAAAATATACATTTTGATGTTTTTAAAAAAAATAAAAATATCCAATTTGTGAACAATTAATTTTTCGTTATTTTGCAAAATTTTTAATTGACATGATTATTTTATTTTTTTTATTTTTCGCATTATCATATATGAGATAATATAAAAAATGAAAATAATAAAATAAAAATAAACTATATAGCCTGCATATATATAAAAGAGAAAAGAATTCGCCCACACGCTACTTGGCTTGTCGTCGATTTTACCAAGGGTATAAAAGTGTCTGCAGCATTTACAGAAATAAAAAAAAAAACCTGACAATTGTGTGGTACTTATTGTATTCTGTATGAGACCACCTTGCAAAATTGAATAAACATGTGGGCGTTCAAGTATATATGTACAAGCTATCAGCAATCTTTTTCATTGACAATTTAAATATTTTCAGATTAATTTGATCGTATTTTTAAGGAAGCGTTTTAAAATGATATAGTACTTTTATTATCTGCTGCTGGACAAATGGCAATATAATAGTCATCACAAATGATATTCAAAGCTAATATATAGTACACATAATAATATAAAAGTTATATAGTTTTTGTGTTTGTAAATTCACCTATAACATAAGACATGTTTTTGTTTAGCAGGCGTTGCATTATTATACATGAATATGTGCATACGCTCTCAAAGTGAGCTTTGCGAAAAAAAAAAAACCAAATATAAATAAACAAAAATAAAATATATATATATATATATATATATTCTGACACACACGGGCGGGCCTCTTGCATTAGTAATTTATTGTTACTATTAAAATATAGCCGCGCGTCGCCTTCGTGGTGGGTAACAAACGTTATGGTCGAATATAAGTATTTCTATGGGTGCACGAGGCGTCTACCATGATTTACAATACCTTTGGAGTTATGACGACGTTCGAAGGAGTCGTCTTTCTTATACCTTCATGATTCTCAACTTTACTCTCATGACCTCAAAAATATCAAAAAGCTCTCAAACAAGTCATCTACTTACTTGTTTGTTAGCATAAATTGTTGTTATTATTATATGATATATTTATGCATTATTAATAATTCAATGTTAACTGATTGATTCAATGAAAATAATGCATTTATATTGTTGAATAATAATAGTATATATAATGTGATAATAAATTGTGCAAAATTATTATATTTTTTTTTCAAAAATGATAAATATCTTGTCTTTTGTATTCGATGGAATCTGCACTAAACCAAGGACTGTGAGATCATTTGGTATATATGAACCTTGAAAATGAGAATGAGCTTGTTCTCGAGGTGTGTGGTCATAAAAATCAACCTACCAAAGTAAGAACCTGCACCTTGTACACGCTATCAATGACATTTCAAGACTGTTAAATGACATTTGTACAAGCCACTTTTATTTGACGATGCCTTAATAATTTTTTATTTATCAATTTTTTATTGTTTTTTTTTAAACATTCTCACTCATATAACTTCACTTTTATTTCCGTATTTTTCTTGTAATCATGTGTTTAATGGGCTTGTATTATTGAGAGTAAAAAAATAAAAAAAATTACTGTGTGATGAAAATATAATTAAAAATGAAAAAAAAAAAAATAAACTTACGTGATAAAAATAAAACCAAGACGTATATTATTTTTATAAATAAACGTGCACATAGTCTTGCGGGATTATTAATATTTTATGTGTTAAATATAGTATTGTCGTTAAAAAAGAAAAAAAAAAAAAAACAATAATAATAAAAACAAAATTATACGTGATGTATAAAAATCATTAACATTTAATATTGTTTACTCGATGAAATGAAAAGTCATGTGTCATGTTTATGAATTAAAATTACAGAAAAAAAAAAAATTAGAAATTACTTTATAGCTTGTGAGGTAAAATTATTATTCATCACAAAAATGTGATAAAAATTATTATTATATATATCTTGTACAGGGACATGGAATGTTCATTCCATGAAATTTTACAAGATTTTATGTTACAAAGATTATAGAAGGTTAATTTAAATTTTATTAAATATCTATTTTTTAATTTTATTTTTAAATTTATCTATGCTTGTATACAAAAAATACATTTATATGTATAAATGAGTATTTAAGAGGTTGGATAGAATTTAGTATGGTGCATGAATCTTGCCAATCACTCGCATGCAATCGGTATCGATTCTTGGAGAGCGTATCGATTGATACCATCAGCCACGCCCCGGGCGTGTCGTGAGCTTGAACGATTTGTAATATTTAATACACTCATATTAACAAAATATGTAGTATAATGAACCCGGAAAAAAGGCTTTCTTATTTTATTTTTAAAATATTTTTTATTTATTATATTTTTTAATATCATTTCGTAATCTTATCATCATAGATTTTCGTTGTTTTCCTGTGTCATTTTAAAATAAATAAATAAATTTAATTGTATAAATTATTTAAAAATATTATTATTCTTTTTTTTTTTTTTTTTGTTAAAACAATTTAATATATCTTGGATCGAAAAAAGTTCTAGATTTAAATACACATCAAGTGGTTATTAAATTTTTTTTATTCAAGTGATCATAAGAGTCATGCTCCTTCCTCTTTGCCACCAAATGTTTGTCTTTCTCACGATACGGTCACACTCATGACTTGCATACGTCAGTCAGGACGCCCATTGAAACGACCACCTTCACCATCTCACCTTCCATTACGACCACTTTTTAATTTTTTTTTTTATTGTTATACATTTTTTTCATTCTCATCTCGTGCCTTGAATGTTATACTTGAGACGAAAATTTTTTTCCTTAAAAGAATCTCGTGTTTGCTCAAATGAAATCGAAAAAATCTCAATATATTTAAACAAATATAATAATAATACAGAACTGATGAATGTCATCGGATATTTATCATTTGATTCTATAGATTTTATTCATATCTAAATATTTTTTGATAAATTAAAATTATTATTTTTTATTTCGTTAGAATTTTATGGTATTAAGCAAGGTCAAGATACCCTGATAGGTGTATAAAATTTTCTCATAAGCTTTTATAATGCTTATACATGAAATGAAAAAGACGACGGGTTTTTTTTTTTTCTTTTTTTTTTTTGCACTCAAATGCATCTCTTAAACACGATAAATTAGCATTAGAGTGTTATTACCAGTGTCATGATAGGGCTCTTTACATCAGTATGAAACTTGAATTGAATGTTTTTAACAAAATGTACATGCTATTATTAAATCCGACAAGAAAATTCCAATATATTGTTTATTATTATTATCATAAATATAATTTATTAATGTAATTTGTTGTAATATGTATAATATCTAATGTACAATTAATTTACTTTTATCAATTAGGCACAACAAAATTATATGAATTAAAACAAGCTATAGTTATTATTTGTTGATCCAATGCGTAATCTAGAATCTACCACTCCCCATCTTTGTGTTTTTTTCTTTATTTTTTATCACATCGATATACTCTTGGTTACAAAATAAATTTAGAAAGAAAAAAAAGATAAATCTGATGGCCTTTTTCATCCCTCAATTAGAATTTCTTTTTTTTTTTTTTTGAATTAAATTTTACCTCAATTTATTTTAATTTTTAACAGTTTATAAAATTGATATTTAAAAAAAAAAAATTATAAATATATAATGAAGCACACAACCTTAGTGCAGTTCATCTGATTTAAATAAAAAAATATCCGCACGAGTTTTCAGCAATATAATTAAATAATAAATTGATAATTAATCAGAAGGCTAATTGCAAATTATGACTGAGTCTAAACAATGCTTTGTTTCAATTTTTTTTTTTATCTTAATAATAATAATAATAATAAATAAACATAACAACGCACTTTGTTGAGAGAGTCAAGTGTGGGAAGATCTAATAGGTATATAGAAAGTCTTCATATTTTATTCATTTTTTTTATTTTGCTCATCGAAAGTATACATGTTTGCACTGCTTGAAACTCCTATTATCCGAAAAATAATTACTGACGTACGTCTTATATATACGCCTCTCTTTTCTTTCGAATTTTAATTTAATCAAACACTTTGTTTATCACTGTCTTTCTCTTTTAATTCTTTATAATATATATGAAGATGTGTTAAATTCAACGGTAGTTATCACCGTAGCAAATCTCTTGTATCCAAACTTCTTGCAACAACTCACAATGTTTTTATTTATATTATTTTTTCAGTGTACTTTTAACGCATAAATATATTTTAAAAACCTACTTTCTATCATCATTTATTGCAATTGTGGCTTGCTATGTCTAATGAGTTACATGAGTTTATTAGTGCTAAATTATAAATTACAATATGTGCAAATGTAATACAATATTTATACTCGCATAAATATATTTCAAGTGATTTTTTTTTTTTTTTATTAAACAAATAATAAACAACAGTCAAATAATATATACATATATGATGAATCTTGGCTCTTGGTGATGACGTAAAAAATATAAGAGCAGCAGAAATAAAAAATACTGCGCACAGTGTTTCGTGATGAATAATAAAATAATATTTTTAAAAAATTATACGCTGTTTGGCAATCGCAGCCGATAATTCAGTAATGAACGTAACTGACGCAAAATTGAAAGCTCTATAATTATATTGATATCAAATCGGATAGCAAGGGCAAGACGTTGTGAATCCTTTTAAACTTTGGCATAGTGAGGGAGGTCCATGGAACCAACGTCCGTGAAAACAAATGAAATAAAAAAATAATCATAATAGTAAACAAGTAAATAAATAATAAAATCAAGTAACGTCAGAGTGATAGAGGATGTACATCGAAAGTCTTAGAATGGGCAGCTCTAAATTAATAAATCAATAGCAGTGAAAGGGTCTTATCCGATCAGTCGTGGGTGGAGTTAGTTTGTTTAAGAACAGGAATTTATTAATTTTTCGTTGGGTGGTATTACCAATCGTCTCAGTGCATCCGGTCTCTTTTGTTCTTTGTTTTATCGAAACAAAAAATGAAACAATAAAAGAACAAGCAAACAAACAAAATTGAAAGAAAAACAAAACGCAAAAACGAACGCCCCTCATACGAGCACACTCTTACCTTCCGTTTCTTAATTCAATTTCATCTCACTTGATTTATATAAACTTTTTTTTTATGTTGTATGCAAATAAACAATTACAATGTTGTTTTATATACATGTAATTTATATTTGATCGTTTATCAAGAAATTATTCATACATAATTCAGCTCAACTCTCCAGCAATGATATATACTCAATGAGTGCGCCTATTGCACCTTGAGGTGACATCTATCATCACCATTCATCACCCAGATATATATTTTACTGACGATTTGATTTGTTTCAGATTCAGCGATGATGGAATCTGATGGATTCATACAGCATCAAATTGCCATGGGGTGAGTAAATTATATTTATCTTAAATCTGCATTAAATTTTTACCGAAAGAATGTATTTAAAAAACAAAATAGAAGTTGCAGAATAATAAAAAATAAATATAAAATTAATAAATAATAAAAAAATGAAAGACAGGATCATAATTGCTACAGAATATAACCTCGACCCTTACTTGAGACCCATTAGTATCAAAATCACCGATGGAAATCGAGTATTTTTTCCGCGTCTTTCACGGTACTTAAAGGGAGGAAAGGGCGCGAGAAAGCGGCACCTTTTAAAACTTATCGATGCGCGCACTCGTCACCGTGGGGGTATGGATGGGGCCGCGTATACTTTCGTCGCGCACGAATGCGAGTTAATAACAATTTGCCGTCTTTCATGGTGTATAAAAATATATATATAACGCTATATGTACTCGAAGTAAAAAAAAGTTTGAGTAAAGATATTGAAGTGACGAGAGCTATAGACCCCTCGTAGTGAGTAAGATACGTCTTCAAAGAAAATCGCACGTGCTATCGACCTATGCGCTGGAAAAAACATTAAAAAAATCGACTTATTGAATATACCTTAGCTTATGATGTATGATGTAATACATGTCAATCATTATTATTATAATAATTAATTAGTTATTGTTATTTTTTTCTTGATTTAAAAACTTTCACATCAATTCAATTGAGTTTTAATATATATAATTTTAACAATGCTTTGTGCTTATTTCGTCACTCATAGTGATCGCAAAAAATTTAATTTAGAGTCGATTAATCGTCTTTTATTTTCCTTTTCTTTGAATTTTTCTAAAACTCAAAATGAACATGTTTTTATGGGTTGCATTATGAGGGAAATATAAATGGAATGAGAGAAGATGTTGCTGAATCTGCTGGCACTATTGTGTTTGACTATTTGTAGATAGAATATATCCTCTGTAGCTGAAAATTTAATAACAACGAATTACCGGGTTATTTTGTATAGTCATAGTCTTTAATTGTGACTACCAGATTACTACTGTGGACTGTGGTATCTAGATGCGAACAAAAAGTCAAAAATGATAAATAAATAAAACAACAAAAACGAAGCAGATGACGAAGAAATAAAAAGAGATATAGTTGATGATCCAATATGACGTTAGCTTGGTAGATGATTTTCTTTATGATATTTTGTTTTTTTTTTATTAATAAATACAATAACTTTGACTGGTAGACAAGGGAAGATATAAAGAGGTTGAAAGTGACTCTGAAAAGATGAAATTTTCTTGAGAGAAGCAGGTATTATGTAACGGGTTTTTAGAATCTTAGATTATTATCAAAGGGTGGAAAGTGTGCCGTCTTCAATTTGAGGAAGTTTAACTAAACAAGTATATATGTATAGAAAAAAGTAAATAATGATAAAGAAAATATGAAGGAAAATAAGAAGAAGAAGTAGACAGACGTATGAACAAAATAACAAGTGCCGCGCCCTATCGTCCAAGTCTCACGACCTATGAACCACCGTCTCATAGTAACTGCAAATGGAATGAAAATATTAGAAGCCTCGAGCGATACCTCATCACCTTCAGTATGTTGAATTGAAAGTATTTTTCGCATATTAATACTCAATTCTCTAGTGACTTAAAAAATTCAGCAAAAAATTAGAATTAAATATATCTCATGAAATATTTATGCTATTAATGAATAAAATATATAAATAAAATTTAAAAAAAAGCTTAGAAAATAAATAATATATGGCTGTATAGTAAAATTTGTAATGGTGGTTCATCTCAAGCACCTGTTACCAGTCAACGCACAAAGTACGGAAATCTATATATAGTTTTTTCCATGATGATTACAGATGATCTTTCTATTTTCTTGTGGTTTTTTTTTTTTTTTTTTTTTTTGATGAGACATCACAACAGCTTAGCTGATAATAAAGTGATCTATCTTGAGCTCAATTCCTCATCATTTTCTCATTTTCTTAATCTTTTTTTCATACATATCTCTTGCTTATTATTCGTCTATTTATGTATATTTTTTCATTCATTTTGAATGTCTAAATCAAATATTTATAGATTGATGACCAGCTTTATATTCATATAATAATAATTGTGTTCTTAATCTGGATTTAACGAATCATTATAATATCTCTTGACATTAAAATACACAACACTCTGCACCTTAACTTAATCTTTCAATAGATCTTAATTAGTGATCATATTCATGCGGATATATATTTTTATTATTATATTACATCTTATGCATTGACCAAGTTTAATCATATATAAATCAGTTGTAAAAGAGATGCAAAGACATAAAGTGTTATTTAAATACGCGTATATAGATCTTTTCTCACAAATATATATAAAGGTATTTGCAGGTATTATTGTAAATAAATTTATATATGTATTTGCTCGATCATTCTCTTTATTCTAAATCCCTTGATCGTTCCCGCCTTGTTGGAGCCTTGATCACCCACCTCAAGACGTTTTTAAACGACTAAAAAACTTCCTGATTTACGATCGATCAACAACTAATCCATCGATTGTGGAATTCATGATTTCCCCCATCTTTTATTCACCATCTGATTGATGTTTAACGAGTCTCTGTCTACATGAAAAGAATTTATTACTCTCCTTTATATATATATACACACAAAATAGAAAAACACCTTTGATCGAAAATATGTTTTCAAATTTTATTTCATTATTTATATAATTTCGTTTTTTTTTATTATTTATTTATTTTTTTAAATTAATCAATTGGACATTTACTTGATGAATACAGTAAATAATTGTCGTCATAAAAACTTCGTACTATTTATATTTTTTTACATGAATAGATGAGTTTAATAATAATTATTTATTTTATTTTTTTAATAAATAATTTTAACGTATATCATCAGGTACCTTCACATATGTAATGATATAAAAAAATTATTAATCTAATATGTTCATATGTAGTAAAAAGAGAGAAATAAAAAATGTAATTTCTGATGAAAGTTAACACTTTATATATTGCAAAGATATTCACAATGATTACGATGACTTGGTTGAAAACGTCTCTTGATTCTGTGCAATTTCATTGCCGGTGGTAAAGTGATCCACCGTCATTGGTGGCGGTAGTTTGCAAAGACTATAAAATAGAAATAAGAACACAAGCGTAATACTGAAGTGAGTACAAGAACGAGTACCTTTTTTGTCCAAGTCAATATATCAGCAGTGGAGGCCATGTCTAACGGATAATGCACCACCCGATCTCTTTACTACACTGAACGACTAAAGCTTCTCTCTTCCCAATTGCCATTAAAATCAGCCAGGTTCATTGTCCATAATTATCTGTATATATACTTTTTTTAATTCTCTTATTCATCTTTTTTGTCGTTTTTGCTCCTAGCTTTGTTTTTTCTCTCGAGAATAAATAAATAAATGAAAAAAAAAATGTTGAATCTAGAGAAAATGATGATGATGATGATGATGATAAAAAAATACATCTCGAAAAAATTCTTTAACTTTATCCAGTAAACTAAGTTGAGTTGTCTCCTATGTCTAATTAACTTGCTCTCTTTCTTCTTCTCTCTCGTCATAAGATCCCCGCGGAGACTATAATGACGGAATTTTAACTGAATTTAATTTTCGTATTATTTTTATTTCTTTTTTTCTGTCCGTTAAAAAAAAAAAAAAAAAAATCCACGGGTACACACAAATATATCAAATTAATTTAACCATACTAAAGTGAAATTCAATGAACAGAATTTCTTTGGAGTCCATATGCTAGTTAAATTTATTATTTTCATTCTTTTCAAAAGAATAAGAGAAATGTAAAAAAAAAATAAAAAAAATTATTCAATTATATTACTACATAGATTATATTTGACTCGTGAGTGTTGGTTCGAAAATTCTCACTACCATCACATACTAATCCTCGGTCACACAGCTACTCCAGGAAATAACGGGTCATAATTCACGAGTAAGAAGTCTTCCCTGTGTAGACAGTGGCTTGGTTCGTAGTCGTTTGTGTATGCTGTATCGTTTTGTTGTATTATTGTGATACATGAAAAAAATAAAAAAGAAAATCCATATGAGAAATAGCTAAGCTAACGACACGCACAGAGCTTAAAGCTGTATGATGATTCCCTGCAACCCGAGCATCATATATAGCATCGACATAATAAAAAAAACAAGCTTAATATGCAAAACAATAAAATGAAGAAAAAAATTATTACTCCGCACGAATATCTATGTATAACTAGCTACAAGAAAAACTGATCGTAAACTCAGACAAATTTGAATATATGCGAATAAAAATGGTCGGGCGCCGTTCGCGTGAGCTATATCCTTGAAATCCTTTGGTGTTTTAATTTTTTTCTTTTTTTTCTGCTGGAGAATGCTCAGTCATCCCCTTTACATGCTTCTTCCAACATTAAACTATCACTAGAATGATATACAATATGTAAAACTACTACTCTTGTTTCATCAGTGCACATGCACCAGAAAGTGTTTTACGCGCGGTACATTTATGGATTGTTTAATGGCAACCGCCTACAAATTAGTACAGTTGTAAATCAGTATCGAGGTAGACCACCAATTCGTTCAGATTTAATACTACCGATAGAAATATCCGGATGCAAAAATTCTTTTAAAATATATACCAATGTCAAATTATACATTTAAGTATGAATTATTCATTCGAGACTTGATAGAAAAAAAATTCTCCAATCAAACAAGTAAGGAAATTCATTCTTCGAGAAAAGCATAGTCACACTGTCATGTTTTTTTTTTTTTTTTTTGACAAAAACAAAAAAAACCAAACGACTGTCATTCGAACAATTAGGTATGGAATTAACCCCAGTACAGATCATTAGAACTTAATAATTCAACGAAAAAAAAACAAAATGATTAAAAACTTGTATAAGAGAACAAAAAATCCATGTATAAATAGACAAAAAAAAAAAGCTCCGTATAAAAAGACCAGAAAAAATAACAAGAAATGTAATCGTAGTGTGGCAAACCACTGGCCATTACATACAGCAACTGACCGAGTAGAGAGTAAAAGAGTCCCCGAGCTAGACAGGTGAGAGATAATCAACTTGCAGCAATATCGTTAAAGCTGTTGTGGCGACAAAAAATTTTTCTCACATGCAATACCGAGTCGTATTATTGATCATTTATTTTAAAAGCAATAAAATTAATTTTCTCATATATTACATTCAAAAAATATTGTTTATCTATTATAGTTCTTTTAGAAAAAATAGCGTAATTGTTGATCGATGTGCACCAAATAAATATAACAAGTTCCAAGCAATACGTATGAGTACTCTTTGCAATAAATTATTATTTTCATAGCACCAGTAGTAATTTTAAGACAACGTACATCTCTTCTATAATAATAAGTTTTTTTTTTGCCAATGTTGAAGGCGTGAGACATTGCCCTTGGCAATATTGCGACTACAATAATAATATTACCACCGCAGAAAGATAAAGGAAGAAAAATTTAATGACAAAAAATGGCACTTGATCATGTAGACTTTTGCACACTCGTTTTATTTTCTGCTACTGAGCAAATTGTCCTCTATAAAGGCAAATTAAACAAAAAATTAAAAATAAATAATAAAAATAAAATAACCACAATGGGATGTTGAAGAAATCGTTCAGTATAATATAATATATTAATATAAATATATTATAACAAAAAAAAATAAAATAAATGCTATAGCCATCAGCTTGACTTCGTGCATCTTTAAATATAAATATAGTTATAAGAAAGAGACTATTGGTATGAAATTGGCCAGTAAGCATAAAATATATTACAAAACTATCGACTTTTTTATTCTTATTTTTTTTTTTTTTTTCTTTTTTTTTATTCGACTACCAAACACGAGAGACATTGCTGTGAAAGATCGCGTTAAAAAGATGCACGTTGAGTTTGAACTTACGACCCTCTTTTTTGCCTCTCTTCTTTTCTCAATATCTTACATTTATACTCATTTTTTTTCTTCTTTTTCTCTACTTGTGTGTGTATATATATAATCAAAAAAAAAAACACGCGTGCTCGTTGAATTTCTGATAATCGCTGGATATTGGTATTTATTGTTTCCAAAAAAAAAAAAAAAAATACACAATTCTGATGTTGGCGAATATCTTTTGCATTTATAAACGAAGGACAAAAAAAAAACAGCTAAATAAAATGGACAAAACGAAAAAAAAAAATCATATTTGCTGTAAATTTACGTGTATGTGTGTTGGATGTTCGTTGGGTATAGTTGGAAGACACCATCCGTACATTTTGAATTGCCCATAAACACCATTACGGCCAGCTTGAACGACTTACAGTGCACTTTGCCAGAATTATTATCCAAGTATACTTGAATTAGGTACTCGTTACTGGTATTACATTTCATACTACCTTATTTTTCTCGAGTACATTGCACATCTGGTAGCTGCAATCTTAAAACTTCCACAATAACCAAATACACACTCATATAAAACAATATAATATTTTTTCTATATATTATAAATATATAGAAAATTTTTTTTCCCGAACTTGTTAAATTTACCTCATAAATTTAAATTTATATAAAACAAAATAAACCTTTTATTTCATATCATCAACTGTTGGTTATTTTAAAACAAAAAAATAATTATTATTTTTACATTTTCTTTTCTTTTCATAAATTATTAACTATTAATTATTGACCTTTTATTTATATGAAGTCTTATCTTTCATTCATGACAGTTTTAAAATTTATATCATTGTCCCACAATAGAAAGTGTGTGTTTATATGTGTATGAAGAATAACTAAGGTCACGCTTGCAATATGGATCGAAGAATCGATTTTAGTACAAGAATAATTCGTCACGCAATGCGTTGTAAGTTTATAACTGCACGTTGAAGTATAATATCTCATTCGTAAAAAGTCCACATATAGTAAATATAAATGCCTCAAGTAATTTCACACGTTAGAAGTGAAATTGTCCATTGGCAAGACTAGACGCGCTATGAATTGTTTTATTTGTTGTGTTGGTTTGAAAATTGTTCTAAAGCTCGTTACACACATACACTTGCAAATATATTACTGTACATATAATTTCTATATATAAATTTTCAAAGCAAGTCCAGGATACACAACACAACTAGACATACACTTATATTATTAACTCAAATGGTGTTTGTTATATATATTATATGACATGGGTGTACAAGTGCAATTCAACTCAAATATATTACGGGAAAAAAAAATAATATAAATAAAACAAAGAAGAAGTTTGTATACATATACTGATATAAAGAATTATAAAAAATTTATATAGATGAAGTGTGTATAGAAATGGTTGACGCGTGACTTGACGATGATTATTGTCAATGAATTTTAAATAGTTTTTAGACACATGGAACTTTATTGTACACCTGTATGTTCAACACACATCTATGTACATATTTTTTACTACCCCGTAGCCATCGTTATATGTGGATTCATACATATATATTATAAATATATAGATAGATATTTATACTTGTAAAGAATGCCCTCAAGGCACAACGCATCTTCTAGAGTGCAGGGTAATTCCAGGAGGTATATCTAGCGTATTTTCTGACGTTAAACGATTTTTTTTTCTTTTTTTTATTCTCGTTTTTTTATTTCATTTAATTTTATCATTATTTTTATTACTAGCTATTTTTTTTTCTCAAATATAATTCATCTAACGTTCTGATTTATATCCAACCATCATGAGAATAAAATTATTAAAAACTTGGAAAAACAATATAAATATTAATTTGTTTGACTCTAAAATTATCTTCAAGCTAAAATTATTATGCATTTTATACTGTTGTTTTAAAAAAAATTATATTATATATTTCTCGGTTATTTGAATCAGTATTTTAACCACAAATTCATGACTCTGTTGGTACAGTTGTATATAGCATTGAGTTAACATTATAGTCAACATATTTACTGGTAATTTTCTTTATAGTGTTATTTATTATTTTTATTATTCCAAATAGAGAGTTAGATAAGTGATTTGTATTTTCGTTATTTTATTTAAATTCAATATTAAACTTGAAGATGTTGAAATGAATTTAATATATCCAGCTATTAGATTAATATATTTGATAATATTCATTATTGTAAATAGACATTTAGATGACCACTGAATGCAATTTGTGATATTTGTATATGTAAAAAATGCCACAAATGACATTTAATCAGATTTGTTATTTTATTTACTAGTTTGTTTGTTTAATTTGTGGTTTTATTATTTTTCTTCTTATAAAACATATTTTCTTTGCTTTGTTCTTTCATTTGGTCAGTGTTAACATTAACGTGTTGTCTTATGTGGGAAATGCTGAATATAGATTTGATCGTTACAAAATAATTATTTCTATTTCTCTTTGCTCTATTTGATTTTAATTTAAATTATTATATCAGTTTGTGCATATGAGAAAATATGTGAGACATGTAGAAAAGTGCCAATGAGATTTTAGCCATACTATGCCATAGGCAAATGGAGAAGCACGATATGTGCAACTCGTCTAATAGAGCTATACATCATTAACGTAGAACGACCGTATTCTCACGGCAATACATTTATATACATGAAGTATTTTCTTGGTCTCTTGTTGTCTTGCCTTTTGCATTATTTTTTTTTTTTTGTATATATCATTCAGTTTCCATCATCGACCACAGCAGCTGGCCTCTTTTAACCAACATTTTGCCATCAAGTTTTCTGCCACTATCTACAATTCGGCATGCCACTTTTTCACGCCTGACATTTTCTTGCAATTTATTTATTTTTTATTATCGTTTTTTTTTTATACTTCTTCTCTTCTTCAACCAAACTCTCTCACAATATGTGTCGGTGTAAAATATTTTGTATACATATCTATATACGTTGGATAAATATCAAATGTATGCCTTTTGTTTATAAATATTTGACATTGAATTAGAGCTTATTTGCTGTATTTAAAATAAAAAAAAATCATAATTTAAAAATAAATATAGAAGTAAGAAATAAAATAGGCACGTAAATAAATTATTACTATTATTTTTTTAATAAAAGAAAAAATATATAATATATTTAAATATTTAAAATACATGCCAGACAAACGAAGGATAGTGTGCGAACATATTAACACTACAGAAGAATTTATGATATTGGCATGATATTTTGGTGTGTTATGCTATAGGTGTCTTCAAAAATAAAATAACAAAAATTAAAAAGAAAAAGGGGTTGCAAAGTTTAAGCCACATAATAAACCCATATATATATAATTCATCCTTGGGCAGTATATTTTTTATGCTGAGCTGATTTTTTTTATACTTATTTCATTTCGGAACAAATGGTACCAATTTTATATAACAAACCAATACGTATCAGAGCATAGTCAGATGGTCAATATACTCGCTGAAAGACCCCCCGTCATGCCACCTTCGACCCTCGTAAAAATAGCTCGACATAACAAGATGAATAATAAGACAATTTTTGTTTTATCAAAAAATAAAATTAAACGAAAAAAAAGACACAGACACATCAGTCCCATTTAATTTTCAATCCTTCAGCATGCCTGAATGTTAAATTTATTCAGCAACAAAATATACTCTTTGCACACTCATAATTTATTGCCAAACAACACGCATATTTATTATATTATTTATTTATATTTATATATTGCATATAATGTGCACAACGCCACCATTACGACCCTCGCAATTTTCACTCTCAATGTAATATCTCGTTAACAATAATAAATATATATAATAAGGAGGAGGTAGAGGAGGATGAACAAAATAAAAAGAATGAAATCATTTTTTTATTTTATTTTTTTTCTTTCAAAAGTACATTCAAAGTGCCAAAGGTATGGATCGTGAGATAGTCAAACAGACTAAAAATATATCTGTATTCTTGTGGGTGAGATCTGTAACGTGTCTGCCGACCGATTTTTTTATTTTTTTTTCATTTCTTGATTTTTCATGATTTCTTGACTGGCTGTGACTCGCGATAAATCTTTATATTTTGTATATATTTGAGTTGGCAATATGAGGATACCGGTAATATTGCCGTGTGAACGCCGCGTCTTTTTTTCTCTGTTTGGTGAAACAGTTTGACAGGGTTACATAATTGCAGAGCAAACGTTGACTGTCTTTTTTGAAATTGACCAGCTGAAGGCTAGTATGCAGAGAATGAGTAAAAAAGTAAACATTGACAATGACACAGAGAATCATGTAGATTTTTAATATATTTTTAAAAATAAATATATCTGTTGTCTACAAATCATACCAAAATTCTAAAAATAAAAAAAAAAGACGTACAAATATATAAATTAGCAAACTTAGTTGATATATCAATACAAAAAATTAATATGAAACAAAATTAAAATAGTTAAATTATTGTTTCTTATCATTTTTAATTGTGGAAATTTAAAATATGTACACAAAAATAATCGTATGCTGTAGTTAGCGAACTAGGGTGGCCTAAATTACTGGCAAATTGGCACAACTCCCACACACTTTTATATTTTCCATTTTTTCGATTTATAACGAGCCCTTTATAAACCACAAGGTATATACACAGCATATGCAGCTATTACGTTATATGCTTACATGTATATGTAATTGCGAGCATCTTTACACAACGACTTTTCACCAAAGCATTTGATTTATGTCTTCATAAGCGATGTGAGGTAAATGTGATGCATGCGTGGGCCCATTCAGTATAGTACATGTTGCAACATACAGTATAAACCGTTCAAGAAAATTATGATCGACACTCTGTTGACTTCAAGAAGTTCAGCAAAATCATGCATTTTATCATCATCCATACTTGTACATATATATATCTTTATGCTCATATCTAAATAAAATAAAATAATAATAAATTGTGCACTCATTACCGAGAAAATATAAATACATCAAAGAGGCAATTAACGAGAATCGCGATTCACGGATTAAAGTAGAGGATAATGATAAAATGGGGTCTAAAAGAAAAAGCAAAAAATCAACTTGTATATGCGTGTTCCGTGTGTGTATTAAATTATTATTGTATATGGATGAGGTAAAGATAGACAGGTATAGGTTTACTTTGTGAATAAAGAACAAAAGCTTTTAAACGATCACGAGGACCTGTCCGTCATGCACGACGATTGCAGGAGCACCCACCTCTTGTTCAGGGCGCATCCTCGGATGCGGATCGTAAGAAATAAGGTGATAGGTTAGGCAAACACGAGGTTCTTATCTGATGGCCCGTCGGCGAAGCGGGCGCCACTTTTGCCCTTGCTATCCTCACTCTTTCTCATATTTTATATTATATATATATATATATATATATATATTACTATGTTCACTCTTCATTTTAACTCAACCAGAAACAAAATACTCAAACATACACTCAACAACAACATGCCTTAATCCTTCAACCTTAAATTTATTTTTCTATATGAATCAGACATTTCACTCATTTCAACACATTTATAATCCAAAGGTTATTTTACTTATATTTTATTTGGAAACTTGTTGACATAATTCCCTACTGTACATACATAATATAAATAATTTAATTTTCTATTTTTATTTACTATAAATCAACAGACAAAATTATATTGATAAAATTAATAGAAAAAAAAATAGTTGACAACACTGAAAGAGTCTCACGATCTTTGCCAAGTTTTTTTTTTTGTTATTTTTTATTATTATTTATTTATTTTTTATTTTGAATGGGACAATGCTTCATTAAAGCATTGTTGATGCACAATATCACACAATTAGCCTGATCGGCATACTGTGGTGCTTTCGCCCTCGGCATCGAACGATTCAAAAGACCTCGATCAACCGATCACCATTTCGATCGAGAGATCGTTCGATGCTACACATGTATATGCATATGCAAAATGATTTTTCCATTCAATTTGCAATGAATAAAACTCGTAAATATTTAAAAATCAAATTTCAAAATCAATCTAGCTTTATTTTAATTTTTTTAAATTTAATTTACCAATATAAAAATGTTTTTTCTCAAGAATATAATTCATAGCGATGTATTTTAAAAAAATAAATATATATATATAAAAGATTCTCTCCAAACATTTCAATGAAAATTATGTGATCAAGATATTTGTAAAGTGAGGAAGGATTTAAAATTAAAAATAAAAAGAACCTCGAATGGAATTTCATGGGTTTTAACAACGCAACGTTATCTATGTCTCGAGTATAAAGACATACCCTGGGATGGTTTATTTATTTATATACGAATGAATCTAGCCACACTTTTCTTGACTGCTTTCTACTGTCTTTCGTCACGACAAAGTCTCTCGAGCTAATGAAAATTCCGGTAAAAATTTTTATTTATCCACGAATTCAAGTATATGTTGAGAAAAACGAGTCACTAATGGAATGCAGTCCAATTAGTGAACGCAGTGACACACACTTATTTTTTTCCTTTTTTCTCTTAAATTTTTTTTATATGTATGCGATCATCAATGAAATTTCGAAATAAAAAAAATAAATTAATTATGCTACCCATAAATATATTTATACGAAATAAATATTTCCCACAAAAATATACATCAATTTTTCGTTCGATTCGATTTTTGAATTAATTTTTTTAATAAGCTTTTTTAATGAACTCAAAAATTAATTTAATATTGATTAATATACACCTACCTAATTGTACAAGTAATTATAAGATTGACCATCAGTGTCGTTGATCTGGTGCCGTTGATCTTCAAACACCTTTTTTTTTTCTTTTATTTTATCAATTTTTTATTATTTTTCTTCCTCTTATATTACAACGTCATCTCGTATATATTCATGCACTAATAATCATCGTTTCCTTTTCAAAATTATATTCAAATAAATTAGAGGACAAATGAGATGGAAAAAAAAAATTAAAAATTATCATGCCCGCACATTCGACAGAGAACGAATTGATATTGGTTAATGTTTTTTTTTGTATTTTTTTTATATATTCATTTGAATTTATTATAAATTATAGTATGAAAAAAATTGCTGGTTATGGATGCGTAATCGACTTGAAACATTTATACTGCAAAATAATGATGATGATTATAATAATGATCCAATGGGAAAGAGTGTAGGATAGTAGCCAGTCGAGTTGATTTGTAAATAATAAAAATAAAAGCTCCATTTTCTTTCACCCTTTTTTATTTATTTATTTTTTTTTTCAGTGAGTATATATTTTGTAGTTTGAAAGTTATCACAAAGTCATTTGCTACTGTGCATCGTAATATATATTATACATTAAATGCAATATACCAACATACAAATCTACACGATTTACTGATAATAATAAATCAAATAAACATACAGACATGCACAAACCCATATATTAATTTATTTTTTTTCTTCATTTAACATTATCATAGCTATTTCGATCTGATTAACATATATGAAGAATAAAATAATGGAAAAAAAAATATTTATCAATCAAAAAATACAATTAAATTCAAATGAATGAATAAAGGATGGATAGATATGACTGCATTTACTTCAAAGCTTATGAGTACATGTATGCACATTGCACATGCACATATGCATACTACAGCTACGACTACAATCACGTATATATTATATCCCGTTGGTCAGTCTTTCTTTATTATTTATCTAATTTTTTCTCTCCTTCTCTCTTTTTTAACTCGGCAAGGGGGCATATCCGCCTTGAAATAAAATCACTGATACTATCTCTACTCAATGAACTCTCCCACGCCTATGGACCCGTTCTTCGTTGATGCAAACGGGCCTCATCGGGTCTTATGCCGCGAAAAAGTAACGTTCATGGTGGAGGTCTGATGGTCAGCACATGTGCATTACAACTATACCAATATGTGTTTGTATGATGTGTTGGTTTGTGTGTTGTGTATATCACAGGCGTTGGGAAAATTGGTAGGAAGAAAAATATATATATAAAGAGGGAGGAAGGGAGCTAAAGCCAGCATATATTGCTGTTTTTTTTTTTTCTTCATTTTCTTTTTAACCACCCTGCTATCTCCCTTTACCCTCTTTCAATAGCCTCTTTGCTTCTCATTCAATGTGCGTTTTTTCGCTGTTTTTTTTTTTTTTCCTTTGAAAGCACAAGAAATATATATATCTCTCGTTGAATCTAGCTGTGTTGCGTGCGTTTGTGCAAAAGAGTATGTGTAGAGTATGTTGAGAGGGCGGTTGCAGAATCAAGTAAGAAGAAGGGGTTTCAAAGATGAGAATAATAAAAATAAAATAAAAAATATATAGGGAGAATACTTGAAGGGGTCTGTTGAGGTTCGACCCTCGACCTCAGCACGTATTCGCCACACCCGCACACCGGCACAACGTCTTAGTACCATGCAAACGCCAAAGTAAGTGAGACGATGCGAGAAATTGTAAGAGAAAAAGGGCCTATAATATGAGTTTGTATTTAGAGGGCAAGGTGGAGTCCGCAATCCGCATGCACAACTTCAGAGGGTCCATAAACGCATACATACAGTTTCATATGAATTTGTGTTGGTAAAATTAATAGCCAACTGATGTTTAAAATAAAAAATCAATAAAAATATACAAATATTTCTTGTAATGTGATTACGATGCGTGCTGTCTTCCAAGATCGTGATCCGTATGGGCATCAAAAGTGACATTAACTATATATATATATTTTCTTAAGAAAAATATATTTTTATTATTTTTCATATGCTGACAAATTACAATATATGTTTTAAGTTTATGGAAACGACATTACAAAAATCCAATTTGTGTTTGTATTCAAATATTATAGTTTATATGGTTTATTTATTAATATTTTTAATTTTTTTCCTTTCGAATATAATAATACAAGCTGCATCAGGGTATATATAGGTATATCTTTGGTTAAAAGGTGATCGGGATAAAATTTATTGAATATAAGAATAAGGCAAAGAAAAAGATTAAAACCATTTTGCTGGATCGTAAAGAGTCAAACTTACCCTCATAAAAAGTTCGTTCACCAGTTTTTTGTATGTCGGGGACATAACCCCAATGTGTTTATACACGTTGTGTATGTGCCGGCTTGGCATCATCAATTTATTTATTCATTTATTTATTTTTTTAAAATATTTTTTAAATATCTGTTCTGAGTGGGGTTTCATCGGTTATATGAACGTGCTGAAAGTCGCGCAGTGGCGATTCTCGATTATTTGCGAGAGCATAAATTCTTGGGTGGGCCCCAATGAAACCACTGAATGAAAAAGATAAAAATATAAATATTAAAGTAAAAAAAAAATACAAATAATATATTTATAAATGCTAAGAGAAAAATAAAAATTTCAGAAGTCGTCTATACAAATTTGCCTGTTTTTATTAAATTTATTTTATTGTTTTTCTTTTTTTTTTTTTTTTTATTAACGTGATATATTGTCATTCTTTTGTATGTGAGATTTAGCACTTTTGCTGGATCACGCCGAGTTACGTCTATGCAAATGATATATGCTAAATTGAAATTCCCATTTATGTGAAATATATAGTGTCACATCATGATCGATTAATGAGTATATATATGAATAAAAAAATATGCTGCAACTGTACAAAAGACCTCCCCAATTTTAATACCATTTAAACCAATAAATTTATGAATTTCATTTTTAAATTTTTCGACATTTAGCAGCATGTGTCTGACAATGCAAAAAGTTTTTAAATTTATACACTTTATTTTGTCCATTCTAATAATTATAAATCAGCCTAATTATTATGGGAAAATAAAAGAAATTATTTATCTACAAATATGGCGATGTTGAAAATTCATTCTACTTGCAACAAATACGCCCGCGCGTTGAGTAAATCTAGCATGTAACTCGTCAACAACTGCTCATACATAAACACGAAAAATAAAAAAAGAGTTAAAAAAATACATAAATAAATAAATAAATAAAAAGTAGACATCGAATGTAATACGTCTGCCAGACGTCTAAATGTTGACGAGCCTCGGCGAGCAGCTAATAGCCGTTTAATAAGATTATGTCTCAGGGCGAACAGACATGACGTTGTCAGAACACGTTCTCTCCTTCTTTATCCTTTTATTCGTGCGTCTGTATAAATAAATATTTTTGAACATGGTCAGGTTTTACAAATTAAAAACAAAAAGAGTGAGATATACTTATATGAAAAAAATAAATAAATAAGTTTAAAAACATGAATGAAAAAATATACAAGAGAGATGAGAAAATTGATTCTTTATATATACAATATGATGATATGAAATTGATAAGTGTTGTATAATTATGTTAAACTGTTAAACAGGGTTAACAGTGATGAAAAAAAATAATTAATAATTTATGTTTAATATACAAATACACATAGAGATATGACATCGTGAGAAAAATAAAGCAAGTACTTGATCAATCTAGAACAACCCACGCATAATAATAAAAACAATAAAAAAAATTATGAACATACTGAGAATGGTGGTGTATATGTTTAACAATTCGAAAATCTTGGCATCGTCATTCTTAACGTAGATATTTTAAGATCAAGCGTGCCCATGGTATGTTGTCGTGTTACAAACATCGGAATGACTGACATACAGACGTGTAACATGCTGACCCCCTGCAGTCGAATGTCGTCGCTATGAGATTCAGCTCATATTATAGAGTGACGTTATATGTGAGTGAAACTTTTCATATCATGATTGTGCAAAACAAAAAAATATACATAACAAAGTTTATATTATTTTCATTATCACAATAATTTGTCGTTTTTTAAGATCATTATTTTGCCTTATTTTCTCATAAATTGAATTAAAACAGAAACAAAAAAAAAAAAAAAAAAAGTACATGTACAGAGAGAAAATAAGGTGGAGATGAATAAAAAAATAAAAAATAAATAAGCTTGATTATATTCTGAATTTTAGCGGCATCTAGATGCTGTTGTCAGAGACTCTTTGGTATCTTGGCGTAGATCGGAATTCAGGTACACGGTAGCATTACCTTAAGGCAAAGAAACCAAAGATGAGGGCAAAAGCGAGCTATACTGAGTCGAGGAAAAAAAGCAAAGAGATGCAAAAAAGATGTATATAAGTGGTATATAAGCTTCGGGGAATATAAGTGTTCTTCTTATACACGAAACAACCAAACAACCAAACAACTGCATACATGTAGATAAATGCATGCAAGAATACATAAGAGTAACACATACATGCGGTATATATGTAAAATAAATTTTATTCTTTTGTGGGTACTCTTTGCAAAGGTTTTCGAAGCCCCCGGGTGATCTACCGTCCCAAGCCAAGCCCCTCATTAACGCTTTTGCTAAGAAATTACACGCAGTCGGTGGCAAACAAGAGCAAGAAGGTGTCGACCGCACGATGTTCATATATATACATGAAACTCACCTCTTATCCTTTTGCTCTATGCTTTTTCTCTCATTTTTTCGTATTTCTTCACGTTCCATCACCCTTTTTTTTTTTATCTATATACACATTTTGTTGCTGGTGTTTTTTTATTTTTTAACTTCTTTCCGGTTCATATCTATTCCATCGATCCGTGTGAACTGTACCCAATATCAGCGATATTTAAAGTCAAACAACTTTCTTTTTAACACACTATATTGTTTCACAATATAAATATATATTTATTTATTTTTTTCAAATTATAAATTAAATTATAATAATGTAATTAAGTATAAATTAAAAATGAAAAATGAGATTGTAAGCATGTTGATTCTAGCAGTGTTTATTAATTGAACATAATGCAATTTTACTTGATCTTTTGTCCCTCATTTTACTCGGTATTTATCTCCTCATTTGCACATCATTTTAACGTTTTTTTTTTAATATTATACCTCACAAGATATTCATCATATATAAATATAAATAATAAAAAAAAAAAAAAAGTAAAATTGGAAAACTAATATATTGAACTTTCTCTGTTGAATTTCGATTAGACAAGCATGCATCAAATCTAGAAAAAATATAAATATAAAAAGCACGTAAATTGGAAAATAAAATTGTGTCTTATGACATATATTGCAAAATGGTTTTGTTTGAAGGACGAAAAAAAATTTAACTCAAGTCAGTAAGATGCACTGCTCATAAAGCACGTGGCATAAATCAGAGAAAGGGAGGTAAAAGTTTTTTTTTTTTTTTTTTACCTCTTTCGGTTCCAGATACATCTCCACCACTACTCATTATTTTTGCACCATCCTTTTTATTGCTCTCCCTCTCAGTTTATTTCACTTCTCAGCTCATATGTAACTATAAATGTGCACTCTTCCTGCTGCACTCTGAGATATTTCTTCGGACCAACTTTACATTTACAGCTCAAGTATATTCTCGCTTTGGTATATACAAATTTGCCTGAACATTCTCCATCCAAGTTTTTTAATTTAATATTAGTCCCACCTGTCAACCAATTTTACCAAGTAATTACCTTCAAACATTTACCTATTTGTCGTTACTTATTTTTAAATTATCCCATTAATATAAATTAAAATTATCAAAACTATATGCACTCTTGTGTATTTGATTAATTAATAAACTTTCAAATCAACAGTCTGATATTTTCAATATATATTACACGAACAAAATGAGCAATAATAATTGCTATTATTAAAAAAATATAAATAAATGTGAAGACATCTAGAAAGTGTCTTCATCATGCGCATTATATGGAAAAAAAGTTATTAAATAAAATACAAATCAATATAATTATTATAAAGAAAAATATAGAAAAAAAACCAGACGATTGATTGAAATTATTATTTTCATTAAAACTTCAATAGAAAGAAATAGCACATGTATAATATACAAATCGATTCAACAAATTCAACATGATGAAATTAATGCAATATATATTTTTTTATTACAATATGTTTTATACAGAAATTGACTCGTTAGAAAACTCCTTACTACGTACGCATTTATTTACAAAATGATTTTATATACTTATAAGTTGTTGCTTCTTTTTGTTTTTTAAATAATTTTTTTTTCTCAAGTATTGAACATTTCTATTCTGCCATATACCGATCATTAATCAATAACAATCAATCTTATGCTGTATATTTCTTGTGAACTATGTACGGCTACACCACCGCACCACATGCCGAGTTTATCTCAATTAATCCTCAACAGTGTGCATTTTCACCACTTTGAAAAGACTTTATATATAAATAAATAAATAAATAAATAAATATGCATTTGAGGTGATCATCCATACGTCGAGAACAACTTTACAATTTACGTAAAATCCAACAGTATGGTTATACCATTTTCACAATCATCAATCTTCATCCATGTGCTATTTTTTTATTTTTTGCTTAAATATTTTATTTTTATTTATAATAAATACATGATTTTATATTATTTTTTGTTTATCAGTTATCAATGTGTTATACACTCATGATATTTTTACAAAAAAAAAATATCTACATGTAAAATATAATTAAACGGTTAATATAAAGTTTGACATTTTAACAAACAGTAGAAATAGAAATCTAATGATTTTTTTTTTTATCTTATTCAATCGATGAATTAATGTAATGAATTTTTTGTTTGTTTCAGGAAATAAATAAGGAGCTAGGAGACTCTGGGTAAGTGCTATATATTTATTTATAAAAGTATGCGTTAAGTTGACTCCAGTCATGGGTGAAAGTTTTGGTATTAATATATATATATAGAAAAATATATTTTATACATACGTAGGTCACTATGCGCTTTGAGTTCTCTTCACTGGTCAAAGCGCATAACCGCGAAACTCATATGCCATCGCTCTGTTTCTCTCGACAATATAATATGCATTCATATATGTGCAACAAAAACCATTTATAAATATACATTTTATTCTCATTTGTAAAAGCTTCCTTTTACTTTTTATTATTTTGCACGAGTGAGAGAACATTTTGACCAAAAGGGTCTTTGAGTTAGGTATACGGTTCATCGTTGTCATTGTAAGCTTGCCAAGAGAGCATTCTCGAAAAACGATAAATTCGCGCTACCTTACGTTGCAAAGGCGTGTTGTGAACTTTAGGGTCAAAGCCACAAAGACCTGAGTTGTTCTTCGCTTTTATTACTCTCTTTGTGTTTTTCATATATTTTTTTATTTTTATATATATTTATTTATTATTTTTTCTTTATATTTTTAATCTTTATTTAAATTATCAATGGATATTATTTAGAGCAGCGTAACACGTATTTAATAATTCCTCGTTTTTTTTTTTTTTTGTAACGAAATGTTTTTAAACTGAAATTTTCTTCAAATGATTTCTTCAGATTTTTAATCGTCATTAAAACTTTCAAACAACTAACTTAAAAAATCAGGTTTCTTTCCATAGTTTGAATATAATTTTTTCAACTCAATAAATTAAAGAAATTATCACATAAAATTTTTATTTTTGATATTGAAAAAAATTTCATTAGATATTTGTACTTGAAAGCTAGACTACCGAGAAGAAGTTATACCTTAAAAAATTCCAGACTTGGAATACGAAAGATGACACACCTACATACTTGTGTATGCCGGTTTGCTTTGATTTCATTAATGGAACGGTCGCGTACTAATGCGTCTCTATATTTACAAAGCTCTCAGCTTGCGCATTAGGAATATATGATTTTTAAATATTACAATATATGACTATTAATATATACAAAAAAAAAAAATTGTCACACGCATTTATTGCTAAACGAACAAGTTTTAAACTTTTTTTTTTTTCACATTTGTCGTGAAAATAAATGAGATAAAATATAGAAAGCAAAATATTTAAGCCTCGTGCTGTTTGTGCAATTATATACATATTTTTGTATTTTATTTTTTTGCTAAAAATTTTTTTATATTATTTTTTTGCGTTTCTACATTTCAATGGGGGCGACCTAGCAGAAAATTAACACTTCTAGACACAAGTCTTTGCTTGAAAAGTTTGCTTATGTTAATCCAAAACGACTTTACTACTTTCTGTCGAGTCAAAGATATTAATTAACATCATCATCAAACTGAACATGTTGAATATCAGAATACACTCAAAATCTTTGTCTTAATATATTTTAATATTTATTTATTTGTTTTTTATTTTAACTTTAATTTTTCCTGTTTCTTTTACGTCATTCTATGAAGGTTATTATATGATGGCACGAATTGTTAAGTTTATTTGTAATTAACTTTGCATAATTATTCAGCAAAGATTAGTATAGCAAAGTGCATAGTAGATATGCATACATAATGTCGATTCGACGTTGTCGAAGACCTGATTCTATCGTCTTTTTTTTCAACGGTTAATACACGATCTTTCTAATTAGTTGAATAGTAGTTTTACTAATCAGACTACTTTTTATTTATGTATATGCATAGCTAAGGAAAAAATAGTGTTAAAAAATAACAAGTGAATCTGGGAACACTTAGTAGTTGTTGAGTTAAAAAGTCTCATTTCCATACTAAATTATTTTACCCCTCTATTGTTGGTGCAGGTATTACACAAACAGGACATAACCTAAATTCATATACTGATTAATTGTTTTTCATGTTTCAACTCACATTCATTGCAATTAATTTGCTGAGTTTTATTTATTTTTTATTCTCTTTTTTTCTGGTATAAAAAAAAAAAAAGATTTAAAAAAGAAACGATGAGATCACGGCGTTACCAATATACCTTCGAGACCAAGAGAGTCAAATTCCGTTCGTTCCTGGACACAGTCTGCCCTTTGTCCACCATTATTTACTGCAAAAAGGGAACCCCAAAAATATTTATTCACATACGCAGATAGTCAACCTGAAAAAGTAAAAAAATAAAAAAAAAGAACTCGTAAATTATTGTTGAAATTTAAGTTTCATAAATTATCAAGCAACATGTAGAGCGACAAATTCATAAAAAAAAAATAAAATAAAAATGAAATAAGATGAAGAAAAAAATAAATAAGCATATAGCTATATACAAATTTTATAATGTCTTAAATAAAGTAATAAAATACATAATAATATAAAACATTTACAAAGTCAAACTGAAATCGGTATATCATTAATCAGCATTCACTGTATATAGAGATCTTCTTTAGCCATCATCTAGCATTTGTTATTTTTGTTGGCCGTTATAATGCAGCAGTTAAGTTGCGACGTGTTGAAAATGTGTGCAAGACTTCGTAAAGACTTTGAAAATCTTATCAGAGTCTCTTTTATTGCTCCATTCATTCTAGTCACATTGAAATTTTTCCGTGATTGGAACAAACGTGCAGTAAACACTGATATCAACAACAAATTTCTATACACTTGTGTGTGATTCTTAAGTGTCGTTGTACTTCCTTACCCCTAAATTTCATTCCTCTGTCTATGCTCAATACAAATTTAATACTTTTTTAACTTTAAATTCTATAGCCTTCAATGTTTTTATCTTTACAATACTGTATTGGTATGCGTATGTATATATAGTATAGAAAATTCACATTGTAAAATACGATATAGCAGCGAAAAAAAAGAGTTACCAGTTAAAAGTTAGTGCAAGGTGCACACGTTATATTCTCTACAGTCTTAACAGTTTCAACTGTGTGCCATACATAATAGAGGTTAGCCGCAGGGTGGTAAATCACAAGATGCCATGCGGGTGTAGTTATATCGTGCGTGCGTGATGGAAGATTAGTCCAGCATTGTGCAAGCACATAGGTGGCACGCGATGATTTATACTTAACAAAAACAACTCACGGGTGTGTCTCACTTCTTTACATTGTTGCTTATATGCATTTAAAAAGTCCCAATAAAAGGATGGAAATAATGTTTTTCATATCTTTTTTTCGCAAGTGCTTCTGGTATAGCCAAAATAAGCCATCATCATCAGAAGATATGCTCAATGTTATTCAATTTTTTCCAAATAAATTTCAAGGATATTTCCCACGTATATTCGGAAGTCGTTCAAAGTCTCAAGGCCATTGTGCTCAAAATTAACATTGGCTAAATGTTTATGTATACTTCAATGAGTGGAAAGAGAAACAAATAAGGAATCCAATGAATTTCAAGTGTAAACGAAACGGTAGAAAACGAGAATAACCAAACATCCCGAGTGTATGTATCTTATAGGAAAAAATTCAAAAAAAAAATCAAAGTGATATCAGTGTTGGTAGCAGCACATGAAACGAGGGTTGTGAACGCACGTTTATAGTATTTCTTGAACTATCCCTTGGTGCATTATTTCGTGAGACAGTTGCTTCTACTGGTGTTGTTATTTGCTATGTTGATATACTTGGTGATGCTTATGCTGTCTTTTTCTTCTTTGGAATTACACCCTTTTTTTCTTTTCAAAACTCTGTTGAGAAGACCACCTTCAATGACTACAAATTGCATTGTTTTGTGCCTTGTTTGTTGTTTCTATAATGGTCTTCTTGAGAACCCACCAAGAGAATTTTTTAGTTGTTACAAAAAATACTTTAATATACACGACTTTTATCAAAAATAAAAAATAAATATACATATTTAAATGTTTCTTTGGTTTAAGAGGTTAGTTTATTTGTTCGTGAGAATGCGAACGGAAAAGTCGGCAAATGACAAAATAAAGAATTTAAAAATAAAAATAATATATATAAATAACAAGAATATCAATTCACAAGAAAACGATTGCCGGCGTTCCAGTGTGAAGAATTACCGTGATGACCTCTTCGTGATCTCAATACTATGCTTACATGTACAAAAATTATATAGTTATACATAAAATAAAGTCTTCACGCAGTGGTCTCAATTCAAGAATGTAGCATTTATATATTTCATTGCAATTAGCTAGATGTTTTTAATTTTTTTTTTTTGCAATTAGAACAATTACTTAACTTGTACTTATAGTTACTTGCCTTGATCGTTTAGATGCAGGTTGTTTTTTATTTTCATTTTTTTCCTCAACTGGGTTCAATTTACTTATAGATACTTGTTGTTGAAGGTTAAATCAAAATGCAATATCATTAAATTTATCATCATGAATCTGAATAAAGTCAATTGATTCAGTGTAGTCTGTTGTAACCAAACAAAGGTGAATTTATTCACGTGTAACGAGGCAAAATGCATTTCCATGCAAGTCCACGTATTTGGGTCTGTCATTCTTTTCCAGTGCGGGATGAGTAAAGATTCTTAGCAGGAAGAACAAGTAGAAAACGCTCGCGCGAGTACACACATATTCGTGACCCATACGTACTAGCAACAACAAAAACAACAACAAAAACAATAATCATAATAATATATACAGTAGTTGTGTATAGACTGTTGAATAATTTTTCTAAGCGGTCCAAAGCTGCAGAATCTTCAATGTATTTATATACCCAAAGGACCTCTCTTTCTGAACCCAACAAGTAAAGAATGAGCGTTAACCCGATCTGTATAGAAGATGAGAGCAAATGACAACGCGTGCTTTGCATGTCGAATACTGAATCTTTATTTTTTCCTCTCAGCATTTTCTTATTTTCTACATTTTTTTTTATTCATTTATTTTCATGATAAATTTTTTCATCAACTTCCTTCCTTTATTTGTTCTTTACCTCAGTCCAACATTTGTGAACTCAGAGGTAAATAAAGCGAAATCTGCACGTCGCATTGTTTGACTTTCCGGACGGACGTCCAGGGCGACAGTAAAGGTACCGACTTGCACAACGACAAGACCACAAGAGACAGTTGCGGCTGATTTGCCAGAAGCTTATTTTTTACTATATGGTCACTAAGATCTTTCTTTATATATATTATTTTCTTTGTGAATATCCACTCATTATCTTTACATCTATCTATCAACAATATGTATAAAATTTATACTATTTATATTTTAAAAATCCGAAAAATAAAAACAAACAACAACTTCTTTGTTAAATGAAAATATATATATTTTTATTTTATCTAGCTAATAAAGCATAATATGTCGTAAACAATTACTCTGTGGGTTTGATCAACCACTACATAAAATAATGCTTAAAGTCAACGCTTAACTATCACATTTGGGCGGACCGTTCGATCCTCACAGGCTCACGACTCTTTGCCATTATCGTGACCTGCACGACGTCACGTATTGGCTTCTACCAATGATAGTGTTTACAAGTTTCCGCGAAAGCACCTACCTATGGTGAAAACGTGGGCATTATAATATATCCACCAACCGTTGGAAAATATCTCACGTGATTTTACTCGTGTGGCCAATTTGCGCGCACGTATTTTATATATCTATATATTATACACGTTGGTCAATTGCTTTTGTAATGTAACCCTTTTATAAATTAGGGATTGTCTCTATATACTTTAATAAACATATTTATATAGATATCTATTTATTGAAAATAGAAAAAATTAAAAAATTAAAAATTCTTAATTCTCAAGAACATGAGTTCTCATATATACTAAGCAAACAAGCTCATAGTTGCTGTAACGGTGCTCAAAAGGGTAAGAGGAATTGAAAAAAAAAAGAGAATTTTAAAATACTTATTCAATGGTGCTTTAGCATATAGACACCCGGATGTTAAATTTCAAGAGCCAATATTGCATGTGTATTTGCGTTATGAGATAATAGATCATCAACATTCAAAAGAATATAATTTTTTTTTTTTTTCTCTCTCTATTTCTTTTGAGCTTAAAAAAATAAATTTCAACAAATCAATCTAATTATTAAAGGTTGATTGGTTGATAATTATTTTTCTAATACAATTAAAATCTTTTTATTCGGAGGAAATAATTTTATTTATAATTTAATTTTAATATTAAACTAGATTTAGTAAAGAAAATTTATGAAAGCTTTTTTTAAATTTACAAATAAACACAACAATATATTTGAAGATCATTAAAAATATTTTATAATTTATACTTGTGAATATTGAATACTACAATACCGAGTAAATTAAACTTCTCGTAGAATATTTACGAGCTCTTTTGCACTTTCATATGCTTACATAAAAAAATATAAATATATACATGCGAATATACGTTACAATTCAAAGTGCCATGATAATACTGAAAAACAATAGAATAATGCTATTGTTGTATATCTTTTGATATCTGACTTGGAAATAAATGCACTCTTTTTTGTATTATACAACAAGAATGATACACCATGTGTATTCGCGTTTATACAATTGGATCGTTTCGAAAAGGCAAACTCTCAATTATTTAAATAATCGATTGGAATTGTATTGTTGATAAAATATTCAATGTGAATATAAATATATAAATTGATATAAAAAAATATAAAAATAAAATACGATGAAAAAAAGTTGTATACATGCGATGGCATTACAAGTGCGTCTAAACAATTAGCTTCTGGTAAACGTTACAAACCTTCAGGTAAATTCGCTTATTTGTCACATAAGATTTATAGCTTCATACATTTAGCTCTTTTGCAATAAGTATCACTGTGAACTTGTTTTAATTTTTAAATCAGATGCGATCGTTTCCATACGCATGTTTTCCTATATAGAAAAGAGACATCTGATTGGCTGTAATTTAACATTAATGATAATTCATTTAATTAATTTTTTTAACGTGTAAATCTACGGGTGAATTAATGCGTGAATTTTCGTGTGAATTAACGCGTAAATTTTCGTGTGAATTTACGTGTGAATTAACGTGTAAATTTACGTGTGAATTAACGTGTAAATTAACGCGTAAATTTTCGTGTAAAAGACGGGGAAAATTTACGTGGAACTATTGGAACGACTGAGTCAATTTCTCAAATTCAGGCTATATGAGCTTTATTCACGAAAATTCGATATAACTATTTAATAATCCGTTTAAAATATCTTATGTCCCAATAGACCAAGTCGAGAATGTTATCATGTAATTACAAAAACAGCCGGATCGATTTTTTTCCTAGTGAAACAAAAGTTATTCGTAAACGGCTGAGTCTATTTTTCAAATTTAGGCAATATCAGCTCTTTCGATGAAATTTCGATATAACTAGTAACAAGAAAAACTAAAAAATATACATTTTAATTTTTTTCAATAGTCAAAAATATTATTTTTCATATATTTAGTTCCTTTTGTTTGTATTTCGAATGATTAATGATTGTCTTCTTCGTTCGTTGATCGTGTTACTTCGAATTTTTTATATCGACTTTTATTTTATTTGTTTGTTGATAAGAAAACAAGACGAGTGATCACTCGAGAAGAAACAATGATACGTAGCTATTAATATTAGCCGGATTATCATGCTTTTTAACACCAAGCCTTTTTATTTTTAACAAACTTACATGAGCAAGATGCGAGTAGAGTATAGACAAATGAAGAAGAGGAAATTCAAGAGTCGAAGACATTTTCATGGTATATTAATGTCCCTCATCATGTCCACTCTACACTGCATTACTCAATGCTAAGGCATTTACCATCTAGTGTTTCGAAAGACGCGCATGCCATCGTTTTATTAATATATTTGACTAATAAATATTCTGTTGATTTATTTTTACCAAAAAACAATAAAGTTGATGGTTTATTTAACCGTACATAATATATTCATAATAATATATTTTTCAACTGTTAAATGGATATATAAATAAAGAAAACAAGTTTATCTATATTTCAAGTAAATTGTGTAGATGAAAAATAGTATTTCTTTTGAGGTTTATGTCGTTGTATTATCAGAGCAATATGTCAACAGGTGACAGCGGTGTGTAGACATCAATCACATAATAAAATACATTTCTCACTCAATTCCATATAAGCCGATTAAAATATATAAAATAAAATAATAAACTTTTTAAATTAATTGTTTGCTTATTTTTATATAATTTTTTTTTCAATTTAATATCTTATTTTAGATGGAAAAAAATATTTTATAGGCTTGTGGAATTTAAATATTTATTTACAAGTGCATGTAAGCATTCAAGATCAAAATGAAGAGAGTCTTGAATGGAACTTTGTTTTATTTTTATTAGGTATATTAAAATTGTGAATAAACATTTAAAGAACGTTACAAAGATGTGCGTGGTTCGCGAGCCATCGTGAAGGGGATGTTTTTTTATTTTTTCATTTGTATTTATTTATTATATATTTCATTGGATGAACGTCAGTGTGACTATATATATATACGCTAAGAGTAAAGTCGTATGTTGGAATGCAACGGGGCCGGCTCGAATTAATAGATCGCGAGACCCGGGCGAATTTATCCTCTTCGCGAGTCGGCAAGTTTAAAGCAATGCGGGACTTCTTTGCATCTCGATCTCTTGCGATGGGACACGATGCTCCGTTTGAACATTTGTATGTGTATATAAAATTTCTGCGTTAAAATAAGTAAGAAAAATAGAAGAATTATATATAAATGGGAATTTGTACGACAGGAAAATCTAACTTGCAAACATTTTTAGACATATGAACAATTCCAAAGTTGAGGTGAATAAATGAACGACAAATTCAATGGTTTACTGTAATCAAATCATTGGCTATCATCATCATCATCATTATCATGGGCTGGCTAAGCATTTAAAGTACACAAGCTAATTTTAAACAAATTACAAAACAAGAATAACAATAATTCAATCACAGTAACGAAAATTATATTAAAAAAATTACGTGGGAAAATTGATGTTTCTTTAAATTATACCTACCCCCGACGTGTTACACCCCAGGCAAAAAAATTTATTTATATATTTATCTATTTAACACAGTGTTCATTTAATGCTTGATGTTTTTTTTTGTATGAATATTCACTTTTCAATATTCTACACAACATAAACTTCGTGATTCTAAATTCAACTTTAACACTCATATATTTTTTATTAAAGCACATATCAAATAGTATGCAATTACTAATTTAGAGGTGAGACCACAAGACCGCCAATTGCCGCCCTCTTTCTCTCACCATTTCATATTTTTATCTTGAGAGCATATTAACATGATGTTTTTATATGCACTTTTATACATTTTTCACTGCTTATATTATTTTCCTTTCGGTTTTAATCTCCATTTTTGTACCCTCTGAAACATTGTATACAAAAGAGGGTTGTTTGATATATAAATACCGCCTCTATATGTCCCAGTTGATGTCTCGACAAGAGTCACTAATTACATACCTGTCTGCTCGACCAGCAGTAAGTGTTTTTTTTTTTAACACAAGTCGCGTTGCAATTTTCTATCGTCTTGTGTGTATACTATATAATGACTTGAATCACGCTAGAATCAGTTAATCCAGCCAAGACAGATGAGAGATATATTTATTTTGATAAATTATAATTTATAAAAGTAAATTAAATATTATAATTATACATAAATGTTACGTTAACATTAACAGACATCAGATTAAACAATAATAAATAAAAAAAAAAAAAAATATTCACCTTAGTTGATTCATAACTAAGCTAAATTTTAAATAAAAATGAATAAAAAATTAATATATATTTTTAATTGAACTGCAAGATTATGAGCAGGGTGAAAAAGGGGTTTTTCGTTTTTTTTTTGGGCGAGTGAGAAAAGTCCAGGGGGCGCAGAAAGTTCGAAGGTTGGAGGTGTCAGACGCCGCAGGGGGTCTATGACTAGCTGGTGCTACATCATCCACGGGGACAGGATATCCACTTGTTAGCGATGCAAGCACCAGCCACTACCTACAAATACGTTTTCAAACCTCAATGATAAATGGACTGCAACAGTCGAAATAAATTCCTACTCCGGGCGTATGCTTGATTAATGAACTGTTAAGAAAGATTTCTGTGGTTACAATTTTACACTGACAACGTGGTCCTATCATTTTAATTTGTTTTAATATATCATTTATCAAAGAAAATAAATAAAACTTGTGCAAATGTATTTTTTTATGTTAAATTAAATAATCATTATATTATTAATAATAAAATGAATATTTACACATAAAATATTAATAACAATTATAAATCACTTCAGTTTCAATTTTTTTATTACAAAAAAAAAATTATTTAACCATCGGGAATAATTGAAAATTATCTGCCAATAGAATGTTGATAGATAGAAACCAGTTAACTAGTTCATACATCATTTTTATGTGTAATTATTTGTTGAGCCTTTGGCATTGATGATTGTTTTTTTTTCTTATGTACACAAGATGCTTGTTTTTATTTTATAAATGACAATGTATCATGGAGTTATTTAATTTAATTAAAAATGTCATTTGCTTTGTTTACTTTGTTGGCGTTTTTAAATGGTACGTGGAAAAATATATATTTTTTTCCACTTACCATGTAAATTCGTTCGTTGGCTCAAATATTAGCGAGTGTGGCTGGGCCGGGTCAAGTCGACCAATAAATCCAATACACCATGGTTCTTCTTGTGTAAAAATAAAATTAAAAAAAAACCAGCAGTTTTACAATTCATAAATTTATTATGAGTCTGCTGTTATATATATTTCTATCCCATTGATTTATTGTTACGTTGTCTGCCACTTTCACGAAGTAAAAAAATAAATAATAAATAGAAAAATAAAATATATTAAAAAAATATAATATATTGTTTTTTTTATTTTTATTTTTAATATATAATAAAATATACATGTATTTTTTTTTATTTTTTCAAACAACGTTAAATTATATTTATTATTCATTTTTTTCTTTTAAAACTTTTTTTTTCATGTTTTATATATAATAATAAAACATCGGATACATAATAGTAGTGCAAGTTGGTATTATTTTAAAACAAGATAGAATGAAGTCTTTTACCTCGACATTGAAATGATCGTTTATTATCGCCAGACCAGGTAGATGCCACCCCATGATTACCCTATCGGCACACGATCGAATGGCGACAAGCAACTATCGTGCCTATTATGCGATCGACACCTACTGAGACACCGCGGTAAATCATCGACTAAACGGAAGATGTGTTATTCTATATGCACATTTTATATATAAGCATATAAATATTATTTTTTTTTTGTTTTTTTTTTATTTATCTTTATAAAAATATAAATTGATTATACAAAACGATTAATCTTGCTGAATATATATTTTTATTATTTTCAATCTAATTTTTATTAAACGACAATATTTGAGCCATTTAAATAAAATTTATGGAACTTGTTTTGAACTGAATGTCATCATAATTTAATTTCAAACAACGTGAACGTATATTATAAATTTTTACAGAGCATATTTGCTTGTTGTTGGCACAGCGGTAAATTAGACTCTCGGATCTGACGATATTTGGTTTAGGGTATATACAAGTTCACCTGTGAATTGTGATATAAAAAATAAAAATTTAAAAAAAAAATCAACAGAAGGGAAGGTTGTATGTAAGAATGAATAATATTCAAAAAATTACATGATTAAAAAAAAGACAAATGTATATACAACGAAAGATGGTGATATCCCGTAGTGCTGGCCAGCACTCCTGATTAAAATTACTCTTTCTCTACTACTCTTTCTCTCATGAGAGATCAAGCAAAGATCGTTGCTGATGAAATTTATATAAAATTGCCTGAGGGTTATTGTTTCAAAGGAGTCAACGGTGACTGTGTCCACTCATGAGATTATTAAAGATAAAAAAATCTTGGTAAATTTAGAAACATAAAAGTAGAATATGTATTATGTACGACCTCCCAGTGTGAAAATAATATTTTTTTTCAGTAAATTGAATTAAAATTATTAATATGTATTTTTTAATTATTAATTTAACGAGTCTCTTTGCTGTAAATTTATAATTAATTATTTTAAAAAACCTCGAGATATAAAATGTAAATAATTTTGAGAAAAGTCTGAAAATTTTTCGTAAAAAAATGAAATAAAATTTTCATTTAAATAGTCTTCATTATATAGATTTACTATTTTTTTTTTTTTTTTTAATCAACATATCTTAATGGCACACTTCCTTGATTCAATACCCCATTATTATTTAACTGCATAATTATTTATTCAATTACAAAGATATTGATATAATAATTTCAAATACAAACACGACATTAATTACAATAAATTTTTAAATTAAAATTTTATATACCCAAATTGATCAAAGAATATTTTATCAAAAATTGACAGTTTTTTTAGATAAATTTCTAAAAAAAAAAAAAAAGATTTATTTATTTTTTCTATTAAAAAAAAATCTTATAAATTCCTTATCATTTCGAAATTAAACATAATGTATGTTTGGAGAAATTTCAAATAAAAATGTTGCATCATACCTGTAGATGTTTTCAAGTGTATCAAATTAATTATGTCGTGTGAATGAGAATAACTCGACTCATCCATATTATGAAATGATTTTTATCTATCGCTTTCAAAAAAAAAAAAAAAAATATATATCTGTACGCAGGTTATTTATATTATATATATATATTTTATCTTAATGATGTGATTTCATTGATTTGATTCTCAAATGAAAAATGTGGGATGAGTGTAAAGATACATACAAGTGTTTTTTTTTTTTTTTTTTTTCATTAAAATTCTAAACGATATACACAGGCTTAGTTAATTTATGAGGATTATTACCAGACCTTTCGATAGAAATCGATTTAAATACTCGGTCACATCTTCAATGATTTCACAATTTTATAAATTTTCGGTTTTATTCTATTTATCTTTTTTTTATAAATAAATATATGCAGATACAATACATTTCTTTAAAAATATTTTTACTTTTTTATATTTTTGGTGTAGTAATGCAATTAATTCTCTTTATTCATTGTATTAATTAACTATAACCATACTTAATATTCAATTCAAAATATTTCATTGAATTTTTGTTTCTTGTTTTTCGACATAATATTTTAAATTTATTTATCTCCATATTAGCATTTATATAAAATCCATATTATTTTTTTTTTATTTTTACCATAATAATTACTTTTATTTCATCAATATATTTAAAAGTATTATCGAGTTGTAATTTTTTTACTTTTTTTTATTTTTTAAATCATAAATTTAACAAGTTGTGTGGTGTGATCGGCTATATCATTCAAGTCATTCTTGTTTATTTCTTTAGACTTATTTACTAATCTTGTTTCCACTATTTAATTTTTTTTTTTTTTGAAATATAATATTTTTTTTTTTTATTTGTTGAACGACTGGGCGGATCGTAAAAACTAAGCAAACGCGCGTAAAGTTGAGAATTTATGGAGACACTACTTGGGACTCTGCGGGAATTAGAAATCGACCTCTATCTTCTTTTTAAACTGAGGGCCGTTATGATAATTCGGTGAAACTGGAATTGGAGTATTTCTATTATAAGACAACCATAGTGAGGATAAAACTATTTCATTCGAATTTCGAGATACTAAATTTTATATATAATATATATAATGTTTGTGTGTAATCATTGAAATAAATTTATCGCTATTCTGACCTCGTTTAACATACTAAACCAACTTCAATTATGGCGTCATATATATACTTAAATTTATAAAACTACATACATATATAGTGCATTAGTTGAAATATAAAATAAATCCAATTATCAATAAAAAAACAATTGTATATTTTATCACAACTAACGAAAATACCCGGCTTCGCTAAGGATTATTATTTTGTAGACAATTGAACGAATTATTTGTATTTCTACTTATTTAGATTTCGAATTATTTGAATTTCTAACAAATTGCATTTCGTGTTATTTAGATTTCGAACAAATTGCATTTCGGATTATTTGTATTTCTAACTATTTGCATTCCTAACTAATTGTTAAATTAAAATATCTCAAATAAAAATATTTTATTTTTAGTTTTTAAAAATTATTTTCTTAATAACAAATGAGCTAATTATCGAGTGCATTAAACAATCAATAAAAAGAAATTATTATTTTTTTCTCTTCAAATTGTAAATTTAAATATAAATAACACATTGGTGCTGAATAGAGTTGTATTTAAATAACTTGTATATATATTTAAAAATAAATTAATAGATAATAATGTATATTAAATAATTAATATTATAATAATAAATAGTGTACAAACATATACTCAATTATCGTAGCATAGACCGTGAGAATCAACAGCAGTTATATATGACGTCATTCAAAAGCAACGTGCTTGAAAAATAATTGCAATCTTAAATATATATATGAAAGTATCTTGTCATTAAAAATACCAAAGTTATCATAGAAATTTCGTGTCGTTCACAACAGATATGATTATTAAATCATGATGTTTATACGTCAACCCCAGGAATATTGTATCTATCATTTTCCATAAGCTCTTTTGACCTTGCACAATGTTTTTTTTTCATATATATATATTATCAATAAAATTATTGATATATTATTTAATAAATACATGTATTTATAAATATAATTTTTAATTCAATAAATAACTATAGTATAAAAATAATTTATCTAATTGAGCGTGTGAAGGAACAACAATCAAATCGGTTAAAAATAATTAAAAAATTCAATAATATATTTTGATATTAAAAAATGATTTTTAATATTATTAATTAATTAATTATTTTCCGGTAAATTATACTAAAAATTGACACTAAAAATAAATTGATTTTGGTGACTTTACATAGTAAATTTCGGACTACTTGCTGATATCTAAATTAATTATTAAATACAATCAAAATTAATCTATCGATATATTGAAAACAATAACTTTTTAAAAAACACTATTCAAATATATATTTAAAAAAATAAACTTCTTATTTTTCTAACACAAAATTATAGGGAAATTAAAATATATAAAATAGTTATCCAATAAATAATAATAAAGTTTTTTATTCGCACAAAAGGTGAGAGATCGGTTTAACGCTAAGATACATTGCGATGGATCGCGCACACGTTTGCTCGTGGATATATCGGTAATGGGACAACGAATCACTGATGGTACCTTGTGATCTTATCGCGAAATAAAATCTTGGGATCGTGCGCGATAACGTAAGATAATGTGAGATAATATTATATGACCACGGCGGTGATTCAAAAGATCCCACACCCACACTGCTATCATCAATTTTAATTTTCATAAAAATTTGCTATTTATTTTTTAATTAATACCAAAATTTAATATACATATTTTTATTATGCGCATATGATTATTATTATTATTTTTTTTTTTTTTTTTAATAATATAATCTTTTGAGTATTAAATGCGCGTATACATTTTTTTTTGTTTAGAATTGAATTTCTCAAGAATAAGTATTTAATTTTATGTCAAAAAAAATTAAATAAACACTTTGTTGATAGTTTATCGTTCATTACACCACTAAACACCTGTAAAAAAATAAAATAGGTCGCAATTAAATGTCGTATATAGAGAAGAGCTTGTAGAAGTCTTTCAAGATGATAATTAACGACTTCACAATGTCTTGAACGCAATAATCACTGGCAAATCTTGGAAACATGTTTTATAAATGTTCAGAAAATCTGTATATCCAGTTTCAAGACATCTCTTTACGACGCAAATTCCGTAAATACTTTTCATAATTTCAACGATTACGTTATTAACACTAAAAATTGTGATTTAAAAAAAATAAAAATAAATAAATATATAATAAAAATGAAACATGAAAAAGAGGTAAAAAAAAAAAAATTACGGTTATTATCAGAAATTCATTTTGTTGACTATATACTCTCACTTTGAGAAGTTCACATAATTTTATCATGAAACTGAGAGAGTGAAAAATCATTGACTCTAAAAGTTGATTTTAAATACACATTTAAAATACATTAAAGTTAAATTTGTGTATTAAATGCCATTTTATTTTTACTATTATAATTAATTTATTATTTATATTTATTATTGTAAATATATATTTTTATTATTGTCACAATTTTTTTTTTTATTTATTTATTTACTTTTTTATACTCTTTAAATTTATTTAATTTTAATTTTTTTTTATTATATATTTTAAACGTGTCGATGAACTTTTATAATATGTTAAATAATTTTATATTTGTTTTATTTTTTTTTAATATAAATAAACAATAAAAAAATATCCTCAAAATACATGATATCAAATTACAATCAGAGTGTCACTATTTCATTGACATAAAATCGCGATTTTTCATTTTATAAATATTTTATTTTCGGTTATATATAATAATACGTTTATTTTTTTATTATTTATAAATTTTTTATTTGGTTTTTTTTAAATCGTTTTATTTATTTACTCTTTTTTAATTTTGTTTTTTATATTATAATTTTTTTCTTTCTTATTTCTCAACGTGTGGTCGACGTAGAAGAGGTATAAAAGTCCATCTGATACGATCTCTTTGGTATCACAATGTTTATTGACCCAGTAATGTTGTTCCCAATGGGGGATTTAAAACTCAAACATTTCGATAGTATATTCAAATTGTGATCATTAATTGCATCAATAATTTTTTTTCTTATATTTGGAAACATAACTGGCGCCAAGTTGCATTTTATCACGTGGGAAGTAGTAGTGGTCCTTACCGTTCAGACAATCAATAAAAAAAACAAATAGAAATTATATATATTAAATATTTCTTTTATTATATATTTATTAAAAATTTTACTCAATATATTTAATCATTAAAAAAATCTGTATATATATAAATCAAATTTATAATTGAAATAATTAATAAAAATAAAAAAATATTTTTATATATATTAATTAGTCACTTGAAGTTATTGCAAATGATTTGCAAAATTTTTATATATTCAATGAATTGCATAAAATAAATTATACTTTCCGACAGTTTGATAAATTCTATATTTGTATGTTATTATATATATTTCCGTAATAATTGCTCATACATGTGAGAACTTGGGTATGAAAAAAAAAAAAAGAAGAAGAAATTATTTAAAGAATTATTATAATATTATACTTTGATAATAAAAGGTATATGAACGAGAAAATAATTGATACTCATTGAGTATAAATAAACCTACGTAATGTGTACAAACGTGATTAATAAGTCATTTATTAATATAAATGGATCTACACTTTACGAATGATTTCATGATGAATTGAATGCATTTAACGGTGCCTGAACGCCCGGCGGGTGTGAAGAGTCAACGTCAATTTGCTCTTTTAAATGTGTGGATTCTCTATACCAACATGTCCTGCTGTGATTATAAATATTTCATCCCTTTTTATATTTAAAAAAAAATTATAACAAAAGCGAAAAAAAAAACAGCAAAAATAAATTAAACACAAATCACAATGTTTATAATTTAAAAAATAAAAATATATACTAATTGAGGCTTATAATGAAGATATCTGTTTTTTTTTTGTTAAGAAAGTTATAATTGAATGTATACACTCACTGATTATATAATAAATCATCAAAAGATGATATCGGAATTGTTCATCTCATATTAAAATTATTATTCTGCAGACATGTCTACGTAAATATAAATGCATAAATATATACTAATTAGTTAGTTAAGAAAATATTATAAACAAGATAATTAAAATTTCTATGCTCAATTGGTTTTTATCATGTGCATCATAAAGTTCCGTTTGAACTTAACATCTGTCAACAATATTTTTAGTACTTTTATTTAGCCCAGAAATATAATTTTTGCAACATTGAAAATTTTTATTAATAATAATATTATAGTAGACACTTGATTGAAGAAAAATAAATATTTAATTAATTAAAATTATGCAAAAAATAATTAGAAAAATAAATACATTCATATTTTGTTGACACTGTAGTGATAACGACAAACTTTCTATACATCTTTACAAACAAAAGTGCCAAAGTGAAAATAATATTTTCACTTTATTTGTACTTTTCGTTGAAAAAGAAATAAATATCGTATACATAATTTGCAACTATCTTTTATAGCCTGTCATAAAAAAAAACACTACGTAACAGTGTCTTGAAAAGAATTTTGAAAAAAAAAAAAAAACGAAAACATATTATAATCATTGTTTAATTATTAAATAAATATTCATAAGAAAGTTTTTTGAAAAAAAGAAAAAAAAATGAGAACAAAAATTATATCTTAATTATATATTTATATTTGTTTTTCCGTATTTATATATTTTAATACATTAATATGTTGTGGTAAATAAAATAAAATAAAATAATGGATCATGAAGATCGTAAAGTTTGTGAGGGACGCAAATGAGTCGTTAAAAACCAGACGAGCAACCCCGCTGACTCGTGTGTGCCACAGACTCTTTAAATTGAGGTTCAACAAAAATCTGTTAAATGAGGTCTTCCGGGGATTCCCACGATAAGAGTATATAAAAAATCACAAATAAAAATAAATATAAATTTTATTTTATATTATAAATTTACTTTTTTTTTTGCAAATTTTATTTTGAAAAAAAATATCTTCATAAAATGTAATAATGATTTAGTTGTATGCATATGCATGTGCAGTACTTTCTTGCCCCTTTTTATATACAAAATATATAAACTGTATTATACATATTAAGTACAACCTTTATAATTTAAGTGTAGCTTTATAAATTCATTCCATTCTCACTTGGCGTGTGATCGTCATGTGTGGTCCAAGACATAAACAGATTAGCACGATCAATCTGCCCTGATCTTAGTCCCATCTTAATGCCCTCATTTTTCCCCTCTATTTCTCTTATCATATTGTTTTTTTTTTTGTTTTTTATCTCCCACTAACCCCCCAGTTTCATTCACTCTAATATCACACGCCCCTCAACAACAATACCATTTTTATTTAGTTATTTTTATATATATACTTGAACAAAATGCTAATAGCTAGTTTGCAGATATTATATATGAACATAGAAAATATTTAAATGTCGTAATTGACTGGATAAAATGTGTGAGGGAAGTAATATCTCTATTAATAATGTAAATGCTGGGCACCCGGTATAAAATCGTGCATCAAACTCACACGACCATTAAGAGGCAAATACTCTTTTTTTATTTTTTATATTCAATCCCTCTTTATTCATACATGTACTGATTTTTTTTTCTCATCATCATCACCACCACCACCACCAACATGAACCATTATTATTTTTTTATTTTTCTACCATCATTGCTTATCCAAGAATCTTGAGTTTGCAGATCGAAATAAACCCGCCCCTAAAATCTCGTCTTATGAACTGGAACAAATTTCCTGGATCACGCAAATCGACCGTTAATATTATTACTTTATAAATTTTTATATTTTTTATTTCCACCTATATTCTTCATATAAATTAAAAATTAAATAAATATATAATGCAAATTATTGTATACAAAATACAAATTGTATGATTATTTTATTATTAAGGATGTATTGTGTTAAAAGTCATATTGAAGAATATAAAATTTGTGGTATGTAGTATAGTGATTGATAGCCATATGAATCTATGAAAGTTGCTCAAGTCATAAATAATTTATTTAATTGTAAAATATATAAGAAAAAAAAAGAGAATAAATAAATAAATACTTTTAATGTGTAAATATTAATAAAAATTAAAAATTCAAGTTCTTGATACTTGATAATAAAATTGCATTAGCAAGGTAATGGATGAGAGTAGAGATATGTGGTAGCTCATTCAGTGTTGAATAGGAAGTGTCACTTCTCGTGATTCCAAGTGCATTTCTTTCGTCTTTCTTGACAACTTTGCATATTTTTTTTCATTATTTTATTTTTCATTCTTACTTTAGACATTTTTTATTTTCATTTTTATAACATACACACACCTATGCATTTTTATTTATATATATTTTTTATTTTTTTCAGATTGTGCAGAATAGCTGAACTTGCACCGTTGAGGGCTCTTTATCTTGCTCCAAGACAACGCCTCGTGCTTATCCATTAAAAGGGTATTTCACGGCACGTCACGTTTATGCCGACCACGTGACTTTTTCATGACACTATGGTCAACTTTAATCGGCACCATTGCCAAAAGGTCAAGACTCATGTAATTCATTTCTAGCATTGAATGAAAAATATAATAATATTGTTCTTATGATCGATTTTTTCATATATATTTTATTTATTAAACAATTCAACTTGACGCATTATTTTTATATTTTTCATTTAAACATTAAAATTAAACACGTTATTTTTTGTTTTATATATATATATAATATAAATATATTTATAATTTTATATCATTTACCTTTTGTAAGTCTGATATATTCACAGTGTAGATCATTAATTTCAATTATATTTATTTCAAGTTATATTCAAATAGTCATGTACAGTGAAAATATACACAGACATGAAAAATATATAATCTTAACATTTGATGTGTTTAATTTTTATGTATTACAATATATACTTTTAACAAAATAAGCATGCATAATTTTAAATGCAAAAAATAAATATTAGAAGTTTATATTTCTCACGAGGCTTTGGACCCTTTAGATGAAGAAAGATGTAACGATTAATAATTGTAGCGTTTACGTTTGCTCCTAAAGATTTTTTCATTTCTTATTTTTTTTTTTCTTTCAGGCAGAGTATAGACCGAATTGCGGCAATCAATGACACGCAATCCAATTGCAGCAATTAGTTACTCCACTACGTGACTATACATGGCGCTTGGATTACGTTATTTCGCAAAACCAGGTACTTATATTTTCATTATTTAAAAAAAAAAGGAAAGAATATATTTTATTTCAAACTAAAGAAAAAAATTATAGAATTAAAAAAATATAAATAATAACATATACCCTAGAAAAAAGAAACGCAAAGCTAGATCATCCTGAAAATTGATTTGCACATAGAACAACCCCTTTTAATTATTATCCGCAATATAATTTCCCAACCGAAATTTCCGTTGTCGAATGGTTTGATAAATACCCCAGTTCAAATATTCATACAAAGTTCATAAATATATACCCATTACTTTTTGATTCGATTAAACAAAAACAAATGAAATCTTATTGCGGTAACTAATCAATTGACTCAAAGGGAGGCTTCATTCTTCTCTACATAATAGGATTGATTTTTATCTAAAATAAATTATATTCATTATATTTGGTGCAAAATAAATTGTGCATGCACAAAAGATCATTGAGAATATATATGTAATGCCGGTGAAGATGAAAGTGTTCAAAAATATTTGCCAGTTAGTTTTGACTGTGGATCAAAATTCGTTCCAATTTTACATGATGACATAGCAAACATACAGTGAATTATTTTTTTTTCTCGTCTCTTTTTCTTTCTCCCTTTGAAACGTCATCATCACCATCATCATTTTAGTTCAAAATAAAACATCAGCATATATATCTATTCTATTTCCACGTCAAAATATATATGCTTCCAACTCTCAAATGAATGAAAAGTTTATATACCTAAAAGTCGGTATAGCGCTTTCAAAAGAACTTGTGGAATGATCATTTGAAGTCGACTGTTGAATATGTATATGAACTACATAATAATATATAAAAATCCCAAATATATTTTATCCAACTGATTATATTCATTGACCCTCGAAATGTTTATCATTTTCTAATTGACATATATCTCTAAATTCTTGGAAAGCTAACATGTCGACACCTGTTAAAATATATACCTGATGATGCTATGTAGACAACAGCAGTAATTAGATGTCTGACTTGTTCATATATTTTATGAAATATAGTTATCATAATTCATCTGTATATACTAATAGTTTATTTCATAATATTTCATAGTAAATAAATCAATAAATAATTATAAAGGGTTAAACAAAATCTTTTTGTGAATTTAAATATGTTTAATGTATTTAATATGAAATTATTTATATTTATTTGTATATATTTATAAAATGAAACTATAAGTCTTTACAGCTATTTAAAATATAATAAATAAATTTACAGTGAATGTGGTTAATTAAAGTCGTCTTGAGCAACCCCTTCATTAATTCGCGAGAACTATGAGGCAATGAGAAAATTTCACAACGGGGGTTTTTATACACGACGGGTGTATAAAGTCCCGTATGAAAAATTTCAAATAGAAATATGTACCCCCATTGAACATATAGACTCTATATGTGTTGAAGAGAAAATAACGCGATAAAACATTATGTCTTTTTGCGTCATCGAGCGTTCTTCTCACAGCAGGTGGTGAAAACTTGATTATTTTTTTATACAATCGGTGTATATTATACGATATTTTTTTATTTTTGATAACTTAGTGGTAAGATATTGTTTGAAAAAATATAATATTATTAATCAAAATAAATATTTATAAACTTGTATTAATTTTTCTAATTTATGTACATAATGTTGACGGGTCAGTAATCTTGCATGATTTTTCTATGAATTTTCTTTGCGGTAGAAAAGTTTTTCTTTAAAAATTTTAACTGGTCTCTGTATTCATTTTTAATATTAATTATTTCTCAATTTTTTTTTATTCACATTTGAATAGTTGATAAAAATATAAAGATAAAAAAATCGAGAATTAGAAGTTCGACGAAAACTGTAAAACATGACATCTAGATTCCCTTTAGGTGGTCCAACATAAAAAAAAGAAACAGTCACTGTCTACACAGTGTGCGATACCATTTTATTTATTCTATTTTTTATTTATTATTTATTATTTTATATCCATCGTTTTTCTTTCTATGCTGAGAGTTAAATTCAAGGCGAATACGCGATTTGATCTGTGTTGAACCAGGGTATATCTGTTCCCTGCTGAGAAGTCACCAACAACTTCAGCATATATATCCAGAATATGGAAGAAACCCGTTGATTTTTTTTTTATCATTTCTTATCCTTTTTATTTTTATATTTATTATTATTTTTTATAAATAATAATAATAAAAAAAATGTATGTTTTAAGTACAAGATATATATTTGAGAATGAAATTATTATTTTTATTATTTTCTTGTGAATTAAATTTTTTTTGTTTGCGTGCATATTATAGACTTGATGGTGATCGAGGTAACAAAATATATTGTGAATAAAAAGCTCGGGGAAACACATAGTACATTTATAGAGAATCTAGTGGTACAGAGGTGGAGGCTTGAGTTTATATCAAAACTGAGTTACGCCCATTTAGTCTCCCTACTTGCAATATTTCTCTATATGCATTTCTAATTTTTTTTTTCTCTATATTTTCATTCAATTCACGACCTACGACCTATGACTCTTGTGTATAAACACATACGCGTAAATTGTAGACACTCAATCTAGCCAATAACAATTCTTAATTTTTTTTTTTTCTATCCACCCTCATTTTGAAAAATAGTTAAAAATATATTCTCTTGTTTGCCACTATACTTTCATGTTTTTCATGACTATTACTTTCAACAAATTATCACTGACTAATAATCTTGATTTTTAATATTTTTCAAGTATAAATTTAATTATTATTTAATAAATATTTAAGTATATATTTCAACAGATTAAATTATTAATTTTTTTTTTTTTTTCCATTTCGTTATATCAATAAAAATTATATTTTACTTTTATTTATAATTGTATCATAAATTTTTATTTATTTTATTTAATTATTTATTTATCTTTGTGAAAAAAAAAATATATATATTATATGAATGTAGCAGTTTTAAGTTTTAAGTCGTTAAAATTTCGCGTTGGTAAAATGAATTATCGTTTATATAAATACATATACAACAAGAAAATTTGCATTCACAGCAGTCGACATGTCCCTCACTCATATTCAGCCCCACTTTACACCTATGTATATATTTTTTTTATTTATCATTTTTTAAACTTACTAATAATCTATCCGTTATTATTCATTCAAATCCCCGTCGTTTTATGTCGGAAAATTAGCAAGGGGGTCGTGCTCAATGCCATCACCACTTAGACCCAAACAATTTTGTTATTTTCATCTCATTATCATTGTTTTATTTATTTTTTCAACTGCTTTATTTTAATTTTTTTTCTTTTTTATTATTTACATATAAAACTAAAAAATAAAAGCTTATCTTTTTTTTTTTTCGCTACTTTATTTTTATCTCAAGATTTTTTTTTTTGTTTCGTGAAATTTTTTGAAAGACACACCTTTTTTTTTAGCATTCCTTAGCACATTTAACGCGCATTACTCGATATTAATAAATACAAAATATTAATATTTTTTTTATTCAAAAAAATTTAATTTTAACAGTATACATTATGAATACATAATTTTGCAAGTAAAATAATAAATTTTATGTTAATAAATAATAATGTATTAAGAGGATAAAAAAAAAAGGTATACAAATTGAAATCAGATGATATTAAGTTGAAGAATATTTAAGCAAATAAAATATATTAAATGAGTATTAAAAAAATAAATATATATAAAATGAAAAATATAAAAATATCGTAAAACGAATGATTATATCGATGATACACCTCTTACGCATGAGGTGTCATTCCAACAAATGGTGAGATAGTATTATAACGACAATTTTCAACGTTGGTGGTCTGTAAATGTAATGCCTTAGTTTCTATGCAAACTTAAAATGCGCATTCATATATTAAACATAATCGAGGATTAACATGGGAATGGCTTGGTAAACCTGTCTCTTTGAAAAGTAACTACAAAAAGGCGTTCGAGGGACAAAATCTTGAATTCTTCATATAATAATAAACCTTTTCATATACATACACTTAATACAAGTAAATATTTTCATTTTTATATTTATTATTTATTTTTTTTTATTTTAAATATATTTATTTTCCTTATATATATTTTTGTTGAATAACAAGACACCAAGATATTCTTGACATCGATCATCTGATACTTTTATTATTTTATTTTTTTTTATAAATTCAAATGGAATGTTTAGGATGGTACGTGCGGACGACATCTACCAATGATTTACATGAAACAAGTCAAATTGCAAAAGTTGAAATAAAATGTAAATTGATGAAAAATAAAAAAAAATATATATATAGACAAACGACCATCACGTAACAATATGGCGTCATGGAATATCAAGAAATCGCATACAGCAGTTTAGACTTACTGATTGCTCACTGAACGCCTCCATCGTCAATATACCGTATATATTATTTGATAAAATTGCATTATATCTCATCCAGCTTTTTTTATTTCATCTTTATTTTTTTTTTCGTTACAATCCGACTGGTTTAAATTGATGGTCCTGACAGTGCAGTGTCATTCATAGCTACAATCGATCACGTAGTTGAATAAAATATTATTCTCATCGATTCAGAAGATTCACTAACACTTCACTTCACAGTTAAGTGTCCAATCTTAAAATTTAGAACGCGCCAAACACACGTCATATATATAAAATATAAATTCCTATAGGTGAGGCCAATCAACATCATGCCCATAGATTTTCAAAATCATTTTCAATAGTACATTCAACAGATATAAATCTTTATAAAAAATATTAAATATATTTTTTATTTTCATTTACCTTGAAGCCATTATATTATCAACAAATTGACTATACAGAAATAAAAATAATAATAATAATAATAAAAGGAAATAAACATGATACTTGCGTTTATTTTATTTTTTGAATTTTTAACACAAATGACAAGATATTGAATTGATTTTGTATGAAAACTGTTTCATCGTAACTTTTTTAATAAATAGCTTGCAACATTCAATGTTACCTCGTTCCCAGAAGCATTACTTTCATGGCATCTTCGGCAACTTGTGGCCGATCATGGATAAGATAACAAACTTTATACATATTATTAACATATGCATGTATTTATTTTGAATGCAACACCTTCATACAGAAGCAACTGCGACAGTTATTAGTCAAGATTAGCCTTCTGGATATTCACAAATGCCTATATATTTTGACAAGGATCATCTTCAAATTAATCGACATACATTTGTTCTCTCAGCTGGATTACAATTTGTCTGTATTAACATGCATTTATTTAGCTGCAGCAAATATATGCTGTTAAGATATTACAAGTATCAGTTTTTTAAAAAATAATCGTGTAAAGTGGTATTATTATTTGGTACTTTACATTTTACCATGTATGGATAATCAAAATCATTCAAGTTTACAGTAGCTATATGATAAAATTGAAAATTGACTTTAAATTGTGACATATGTCATTATATAATCAAATGTAATATAATTTACTATTGAATATTATTTTACGACAATTTCAAAGTCCTATATATTATTGAATTGAATATTATTATGTGAATTGGTAATTAATAATGCATTTTGTTTATTTTTTTTTACAGATTGTCATGAGCTGCAGTAGACGACTGAATTCTTCATCATGAGAATCATCATAGTCCAGGGCTTTGCTGAGAGTCTTCACTTGCATGCTGAGTCAAGGTAAGACTAATTTGCCAGTATTTATTAATATCATTTTATACCATATTTACATTGCTTCTAAATGCATTGAAATTTTCAACAATTAATGACCAACATAATACCAAATAGAATAAATAAATTTTAGTAATTATTGATCAAGAAATCAACGAGTCAAAATGATTATTTTACTTTCTTGAAAAATATCTATAATGAAATAAAAATATATATATAAATTCATATAATTTAACTGAATAATATTAAGATGTGCTTGTTGGCTAATTAATTTATATGATTTGTTGGAGATAAATATTTTAATATTGTGATGAGGTATGTGACAGGCATGAAGGATCCTGTTATCCTGGCATATAACGGAGTCGACGATTAACAGCAAGCCTCTAGTTTTTCTTTGAGGACAAAATTATCAAACGATAAATGTGCCTTGTTTATATACCAAGATTGTTAATATATTTATTTTTTAATTTTTATTACGTACATTTTTTCTATATCGCTATGTATAAGAATAAAAGACCACCCCTGTTGTGCTTGGTACACTCATCAACCAAGACTTCAAATGTCCAGTGCTATTCATAATAACATATTCTAAATTACGACAAAGGTGTCGCACACCCATCGTATATCTCATTCTCAGTCCTTTACATCAATAACCAGAAAAACATTTTTGTAATGAAAAAAAAAAAATATAAATGAAAGAGTAAAAAATTACAGAAGAAAGTAACACGTATATAAATAACTACCATTGAAAATTTTTACATCTAATTGAGAAATGTCAAAGTCATGTCAAATATATATATTTAAATTTTTTTTTTTTTTTCGTGCAATTTGTTTCTTGGAATATACATTTCTTTGTTGCTATCGAATAAGCGAGAAGAAAAAAAATTTTAAATTACATATAGATAAAAGAAAAAAGAACGAAAATGTTTAAATGTTTTTTTTTTTTATTTTTTAAAAAAATCTATGATCATTTGTATATATGATTTTTATATATAAATTTATTTTATTTTTTCATTTAAAATTCGAAAAAAGATTTATATATATACAACGATTATAAAGAGGATAAAAATCTGTACGTTTTACTCTGAAGATGCATGAAAGAGACAACAGACAACACATACCGTGGGACTGAAAAATAGTAAGGTGCCTGATAGTAACAGTCAACACACAGCAAGGGACTTTTTATCGTGACCATTTTATCCACTGCCCACGCATCGATGTTGAAGGGCGTCACACAAGTATTATTTTATTTTTATTAAAAGAGTTAAACAAAGACAAAATATTAAAACAACTAGTATCGAAGAGATGCACTGAAAGTTCCAAGCAACCAAACAAAAATAAAAAAAAGTAGTGAAGAAGCGATTCTCAACGAACGCCCGCGGCCAGATCCGATATCACCGGAAGGCTGTTGGTTACCACTCCTGTACGTCATTTGTCTCCGATTTCATTACATCGGTATCTTGCATATGCATGTACACTGCACTCATATGCAAAAAGACTTTGGACTGATCTGCAACGTATACCTAGTGGTAACAGCCATCACTAGAGCAGTCATTATCAATTTATATCAAATTATCAATTGGAAAGACAAATGAATTTTTTGATGAAAAATATATATTTTTTTCTATTTTAAAAAGAAGACAACTAAAAATATGTCGATAGAATAAATAGATGGTAGTTCAAAACAACGACTAGGGTTACAACACAAAGTGTGCAATCCAAAGACCACCCACGGATTGAATCGATCAGCAACTGATACCTTCTTATACAAGACAACTTTAACAGAGAATAAATAAAAAAAAGGAAGAATACATGTACGCGTGTATGTATATATAGACAAAGTGATAAAAAATAAAGTAAGATTTACAGGTGTATGCACCTCTTTGCTTATACTTGCTCAATTCACGATAACAGGATTCGGGCAACGTTTCGCGGGTACTTTAATGTCGATCTTATCCATGGGGTGAATTATTGTTCGAACAGCAACCGCGTTTATACCAAAACAAATCGCTTGGTCTCTTCCTATAGCCCCTCACTTGAACATTTCTTCTTAACTTTTTTTTTTTTTTTTTAAGGATATATCTTTTTTATTTATTTGTTTTTCTTCCTTTTTTTTTGTTCATCGTTTGTAAGAGGACACCAATGTGAGTCTTTCAAGTAAATCGATACGAATATATGCTACTGTATCTTTAAATGTCACATAAGATTTTTCGAAATGTTATCGATTTTTTTTCCTGCAATTTAAACATTTTTTTTTCTTTTCATTTAAAAAAAATAAAAGATGAAAAAATAAAATAATAATATATACAGCAATAAATGTACAAAAATTAAGGCTAAATCGATGTTTAAAACATAAAAATAATCGCATGCTGTGAATTACAGGTGGAATAAAATTTAAAAAAAAAAAAAAAGATAAGAAAATTTTATATTTATCTTTATTTTTTTTTTTATTTTTTGATTTATAAAAAAAAAATTATTCATATCCTATATCGTCATTTCAATTATAGTACCTCTTTCGTATTTCCAAATGGCGGGCAATTAGAAACGATGGTAATGAAAGTGCCATTATGTACGCGTATTTTGAATCCATGAACGATAAAAAATCATTTTTATTGTCCCGGTTATATATATACGCAACAGTATCACTTTAAATTCAGGTCTCTCCTTCTTTTTTTCTTTTATTTTTAAACTTACCTCAACAAGCCAGCCAGTATTCGCAACCGATCAAGCGTCTTTCTATACATCTGATGTTGTTTTAAAAATGATAACCCTCTTTGCTTATGCGACGACAATTTGGCCCCCTGCTAAGTGCCTAGTTATTAATTAAACATAATTGCAAATATTTATAATATCTTTTCGACAACAAAACTCTACACACGTCAAATGAAAATACAATTAAATATCATTTATTTATTGTTAAAGGTTGAGTCATTATAAGTATTACAATTGTTCAGAAATTTAATTTAAATAAAAAAATTTATACTTCAGTTATAAAATGATAAACAAAAAATAATTTTAATTGATATTAACAAAATTATCATTATTTATATACTGAAATATAATCTAAATTATTATTTTATTAAACTGATTAAATTTAAACATTATTAAAAATTATTTTAACTTGTTACAATATAATTTATTATGAAAATTCAACTGTGGTACTTCCAGAAAGTTGCCAGGATACTTCATCAACTTCAATAATATTATTCTTATCAAATAAAATTTCATGAATTGCAGTACCTAGAAAAGCGTTATCTTTAACATCGGTGATGTCATTTTTTTTTAAACTCAATCGCATACTGTTTAATCCATTAAATGTATTTGCACGAATAGTTTTCAATTTATTATCATCCATTATTAAATATAAAATGAATGAATTTAAAAATGAATTCGGTTTAATTTCAGCAATTGAATTTTGACTCAAATCAAGTGTCCACATGTGAGCTCCCTCAAACATACCAGGTGTAATTGTTGTTAAATTATTACCCGCAAGATGAAGTTCAACAAGTGCAAGTTGTTTATTAATAGTATTTCGTTCAATGTTGTTTATTTTATTCCAAGATATATTTAATCTACTCAATGCATAAAAATTTTTAAATACATCATATGAAATTGATGTCAATTGATTTCTTCCAATATTCAATGAATATAAATTTGTTAAATTCCTAAATACATCCGGCTCAAGATGTGTTATTTCATTCGAGCTCAAATCTAAACGTACAAGACTGGTAAGATTAGATACTATATCTTCTGATAATGAGCTTAATTTATTATTAGCAATATTTAAAAACTGAAGATTTGTTAGACCATTAAATGCTCCTTTCTCAATTTTTTCAATTTTATTTGATCCTAAATTTAATAACCAAAGATCATGAAGTTTATGAAATACATTAGCTGGAATATTGACTAATAAATTGTTATCTAAACTTAGTGTCTTTAATTTATGAAGACGACGTAGCATTTCAAGTGAAGTATCAGTTAAATTAGTCTTAGTGAATCTTAATGAACCAAGTGTACTGAATTGTTCAAATGATGTTGATGTCAATGGTGCTACTCGACTATCAATCACTTCAAAATATTTTATGTCTACACAAACATCACATGTACCATCAAACAATGAATTTTCTAGTTCACTTTTTATAATTTGCACATTTATTTTCGTCATATTAACATACTTCATTAGTTCAGTTTTAATTGTTTCTTTACTAGCCATACGTAATTGAGCTACAACGTTTTGAAAATTTGTAACTGGATAAAATGCTCGTTCAATTTTTGACATAGTTTTTCGTTGAAATTCGTTGTAATTTAATCTTTCAAATTTATTGAGTGTTCCTAATTGTATATTTAACATACCAATTGGAACGTTATCTAAACTCGATATATTTATAAATACAGTTGGTGCTTCTTGTTGTAAAATTTTATCAATTGTCGCATATAATTTTGATTTCGTAGTCATTTCATCAGAATTAAATGATGAATGATCAATATAACAGTATGACAATGTAATTGTTGATAAAAATATCAACAAATTTTTGATCAACATTTTGTTTTATTTATTTTAAAAAAACAAACTTGTATAATTTGCACAGAATTAAATTTGAGGTAGACACTAAATGACTGCCAATGTGACTGACTGACTGACTGACTGACTGACTGACTGACGGAATAAAAACTGGAGGAAAAAACGAAATTTCATCATGATTTTCATTTTACAAAAAAAAAAACACATGGTAAAACGAAATTTTATGATTATTTCCGATGTGCACAATGATCCCTTAACGCATCCTTCATTCAAATCATTTTTTGAACTAAAATCAGGCGTGACGATTTTTATTATTTTTTTCCTATTATAAGTATTAGAAACATGAGGAAGTTAAAAGACACCGAACAGATGTATTTGACACCACCCACTGTGAATACATCTCTTGAGATTTTATATATTTTTTTTCTAATTTTTTTTTTTATCCTCAATCTTTTTACAGTCCTTCGTCTTCGTAACATTACGTGAATAATTATCAGTTATCCTTGAAATAAAATAACAAATACATTGTTGAACGATAATATTTCAGTCACATGTATGTTCAAAGTCAAGTAACAACGTAGACCGATATTATTTAGGGTCATGAGGTCATATTCACTTAACCCTAAGGACTTTTGTTGGGCACTAAAATGCCACCATGCGTACTTATATAAACCTTTATTTATAAAAAAAAAATATGCATATTCTCTCGCGATTATATTACCAAGTAACAGAGACAAAAAAAAATCAACAATGAAAGAGATAATAAAAGGAAAAAAAAATAGCATTAAAAATTTAATAGAATAAAATTTTAAAGATATTAATTTTTTTTCTATTAAATTTATACTTTTGATTAATATATGATAATAAATACTTAAAATATATATATTTAAATAATTATTTATTTATTTTTTTTTTCTCTTTTAAATATATATTTTTTTTATTGTCATTTTTAATGATTTTAATCACTTTTATGAGTAAGTTTCGAGCGATTATATAGTTGATACGATATCTCCAATAAATTCATTCGACACATTCACTATGTATAAATAACTTGAAAAAAAAAAACATGGAGGTGAAATCTCTGGCATTCAAATCATCACAGAATGATCGTAAACATAAGAATTAAAATCTCGTGTGGCTTGTATGTATGTTATAAAACTCGAGAGTGTTATGTCCTCAAATAAAATGGTCAAGTCTCTGTAAATTAAATACATAATGCAACATATTTAAAAAAATAGATAAAATATATATTTTAATTTTTTTTTCAATTCTCAATAATTGTTGATTTCTGAATGATATAAAAATAATAACAATAATAGCATTTTAAAGTAAAATCTTAAAAGAAAACAAAATTTAAAAAAATTTTAGTATATAGTTTTACAGTTTGATATCAGAAATCTACGATAATACGTGACTTGTTTTCAAACGCCCCATTCAATAATGATTGGTACCAATATGTATATCTATACTATCACAAACTAAAAAATTTAAAAAAAAAGAAAAATATATATATATAAGAGAATGAGACAGCTTGTCTTGTTTGCAGACTCTTTCGAATTGCCATGCATCCCCTGCAACTTGTTTTGAGATCAATCGATACATTCCATGATCCCAAAAATGGTCCTTTTCTTCTTCAACATAATGTAAGCAAAAAGCCAATTAGTCTCTTGTCTTTTTTCCATATTAAGGTATACACAATAAATAGAGAAAATAAATAAATATATTAATTATACAATAATACATCAAATAAATAAAAATGTCATAGGACATGGCAAAAGTGTTATGATGATCGTAAACGTCAAATTTGAAAAAAAAATAATATTAATATTCCAATGGTTTAAAGACTATTTGATGATTCGAAAGGAGGGTCTACTGCATTTTTGACCTGTCAACCTCATATAATCACATATTTGCTTTTTTAATTTTTATAAATTCTAATTTTTATTTTTTAAATATTCAAAGTACCTGTGCAAAGCACGTGCAGGTGTGCAATGAAAAATTTTATTTTCATATTTATCATCATCCTGCATATACACGCAGACATATCACTTGTAACTTGCAGGTTGCATCTATTGCTTTTTTTATTTATTTTTTTATTTCATATATCTCAACTCAATGTATTTTCACTTATTTCAAGATGCATCAACTCACATCCATACACGCCTTTAACGCCCACGTGAATTTCCACCACCATCTCCATCAACTTAATTTTTTTTCTTATAAATATTTTTATTAAATATTATATTTTATGTATATTTTTTTTTTGATTATTTGAGATGAACAAAACTATTTGATTGGGTGAAAGCATCATCAATACATAGAATAACGGAGGCACTTTGATCCTTGCTTATATATAAATAAAAATACATTAAAGTCGGTGGCGCTTTGTAAAATAATAAAATAATATAAAAATAAACATTATTAAAGCCATCATCGATATATATGCTGTGTTTGAATTTTAACGCTAATGCAAAATTTAAATAATAAATAAATAAATAAATTTTTTTTTAAATATACAAGCGGATGAGTATTTTTGCTCATCGAAAAATATATATATTCATTCATTGATGATAGAACCGATTGAATAGCGATATCATATCTAGCAAGATTCATGCATGGATCCCACGACCCGGCAACACCTTCAACAGATATTTTTTATTTTTTTTTTCAATTTTATTTTCATAGTTTTACTATCTATCTGATTGATTTTTCTATCTATTATTGTAAAAATATATAATACTATTATTTTATCTTTATTATTTTTTATATTTTTTATTGATAATCAATAATAATGAATAAATTTATGAAAAAATCATTTTTATGAATCAGTTAATAAATTCATGCATGGAATTAATTTTTTATTAATCAATTATATATTTCATGAAAATGAAAATTTATTATCTTAATTTTTATTAATAAAACATTTTATTGTTGATATTTTTGATTGAAAAAAAAACTTTGCCCATCATTTGTGAGCTCAAAAATGATTTCATTTGAAAACTAAAAAAACTCGAATAAAGCCCTTTAAAATTCACAAGGTGATGCTCTATATTTTTTTCATTTTCTCAACTTTTATTGACAGAGAATTTTTATTAAAAAATTAGTGTCGTAGGTGATAATTCTCTATAAGGACACACCTATATTTTATTTTATTTTTTTTTACGACGAAAGTGCCGAAATTTTATGAACAGATGCGGAAACGGGATATAAATTAAATGCGTGGGTGACGATTAAAAAAAAAAAGGCGAATAATAAAGAATAAAAAGAAGATTATGTAAAAAATATTTAAGAAAAAAAAAAAAAAAAAAAGAGTTAAAATAAAGCAGGAGAAATTCCAGTTGACTTGAAAACTAGGAACGGTCATCTTTTATTTATTTTTTTATTTTTTTTTTTCATACATGATTTTTTTTCTTTCGTTAAATATTTATTTCACCTTGTCGATATTCTTCATGTACATATGTGTGCACAAACCTGTGCCTTTTTATTTTTTTTCAATTCTTTTTTTCAAGTGGTAGAATACAGTCCCAAGACTCTGATTTTCAATCCATCAGAGATGAATATTGACACGAAGAACTCGTGACTTTGTAAGATGAAAAAAATAAAATAAAATGACAATAATAATAATCCAAGACGGAGACAAATATTGCATGTGGTCTTGAGCATTTTTCAAAGTAGGGTAATGCAAAAAAAAAAAAAAAGGATCAGATGTCTTTCGTTTGCCTCACCTCACATAGTAAATTACCTTTGTAAATATACAATGAATTATTTGTACAGTTAAATAAACATCAAATTTATAGATAAATTATTTAATAATAATTTGATTCACATATATATTTCTTTTATTTATATTTATATATAAAATAACTTTTATTATATATTTACAAAATAATATTTCCTACATGACAGTACTTTTTTTTTAATTACAAAATATATTTAAAATTAAATTAACTTAAAAAAAAAAAAACGCTAATGACAAATTAATTTAAAAATATTTATTTTATTTATATTAACTTGAATTCATCTTGCCATAACTTGAGCAATAAATACGATGAAAAAATTAATTCTCGTGGCATTATAATTGACATTATAAAAAAATTGCACTCACTTGTAAATAACATTGAGAAAAAAAATATTAAAATACTAATCACTAATCGAGCACGTGAGTGATGATGATAAAATAAAAGTATTTTTTTTTTTACATACATACTTATCAAGCATGCAATATTTCAACGCACTTTTTTCCTTTTTTAACACTATTGTACAATATTGAAAATAAACGTCGTGTGTTTTACATATCAAGCAATTGATCTTATACATTTGACTATCGATCGAAACACCTGACACATAAAAATTATTTCTAATCGTTAGAGTCAACTCTCCATGTAACCTCACCAACATATAAATAAATTTTTTCTCTTTCTATTTTTACTTATACATAAATATTATTATTTTATTAAACTAACATATTATATGTGTGTCATGTTTTCCACGTTAAATCTAAAGGTGGACCAATTTCTTTTTCAATTTCATCATTATTATCAGCATCTTCTTCTATTTTTTCAACATGTATATCATTAATATTTTCATTATCATTATTACCTATATTATTATCATTTATTTCACATGATTTTGCACTGAGATCCATTGGCTCATCTTGTTCTGGACCAAGTGAACGTAAATATGCAATACTTTTGCCATTTATATCTGTTGTAATTTTTGATTTTAATAAATTATTATCATCATTATCGTATTCGTCTTCATCGTCGTCGTCCTCATCATTATTATCTTCATTATTCTCATCATCTTCATCATCATCATCATCCTTATTATTACTAATATTAATATTATTATTATTACTTATAGTATTATTATTATTAGATTGTTTTGGTGATGGTGTTGATATTGGTGTAATACTATCACTAGATGAACTTGATGAACTTGTAATTGGTATTTGTATACCAGTTTGATTGACAAACGGTACAACAAATCTTTGTTGAAAAGGAAAGAATGGTGTATTTAATAATTGCATTGGATTAATAGCCGGATGAAAAAATGGTGGTGCACGCCATCCAGTAAATCTTGTTAATTCAGGTCTAATTAAATCATGTGATAATATATCATTATGTAATAATGATGTCCTTGACGTATCAATTTCATTATTATCATCTTTAGTGTATAATCTTGATTGCATTGATACTGTATTTAATCCTGATGCTGTTGCTAAACTATTAGTGTTGGTGTTGCTGTTGTTATTGTTGATGTTGTTGTTGTTGTTGTTGTTGTTATTTGTCGTATCATGTGAATTAAAAATTTTATCAAATGGTAATTTATTATTTGAATGATTTTTTAAACGTGCTTGTTGGGCTTGATGTGATTGTTCTTGTAGCAGACAATGTATTTTAAACCAATTTGATCTTCTACCATATCTTGATCCTGATTTTGACATACCAACTCCAATACATTTACGTAATCTACATGCTTTACATGCTGTTCTATTTTTTTTATTGATAATACATACACCACCATTTTTACATTCTGATATACTTCCAAGATTGTTGTATGTACGACCAAAGAATGACTGTGTGTTTAAAAAAAAATCATATACAAAATTTCAATAAATAAATTAAATAACTGTTGAATTTTCGTGTTGTAATATATAAATGAAAAGAAATAAATTCAGATATATAAAATAAATTAAGAAAATACAAAATAAATAATAAAAAATATCAAGTATTACAGTCTGGTATTATTGGTATATTAAAATTTATGAGTAAATTTCATATATTTCATTGGGATGTATTTTGTACAATGGAAGAATCAAAAGAGAATATAGTTACTGACCTTGCAACCCTCACACGTGAATGCACCAAAGTGAAAACCTGCAGCTGGCTCGCCGCATACTCTGCACAACTGATTCATCTGCAATCAAATACCAATCATATTTATATATTAAAAGTAATGAAAAATAAAAAAAAAAAGTATACAAATAAATAAAATAAATAATTTACTTTATTATTTATATATTATTAAATTTTTGCTTTTTTTCTTTTTTTTCTTTTTTTTCTTTACAAAGTGTAGTATTATAAATATTATTTTAATCCGTTACTATTATAACATATTGATAATAAGCAAATAAAAAATTAAAAGAAAAAAAAAAAAATCATAAATTATTATTATTTAAGTATTAAACATATGACGTACTTGTCAACATATCCTGGTGAGAATTTAAGATAAAAATATAATTTTTATTTCAAATAATTATTTGATTACTATTTCGCGAAATATAATTATTATGATAATAAATAAAAAAAAATTAAAATATAAATTATAAATGGGGGAGGATGATGTCTCATTAGGCAGCATATATAATAGACTCATACAGGAAAATATAAGGAAACATAAGGAACCCCTTGGGCACAAGTATAGGAAATGATTAAACGATAATCATTGTGAATGGACAAATGAAAAGTCCTTGGTTAAGTAGTATATATATAAAGTCAATTTAGATTTTAGATGACAGGAAGTGCAATATTTAACCTCGAACTATACCAGCGGTGTTAAAAATATACTATAAAACATACTGACTTTAAATCAGGGAGAATAAATATTAAAAATGACATATAAATAATTGTAATCACGATGGTAGTTATTACTCATTATCAGTGTGAATTATCATTCTATAAACTGACGCAACAAGGCGGTCCAACAAGACTTGTAATTTATGACAAATATATACGCAAGACGTGTGGTAATGATTTGAAAAATAATAGAACAAGAAATAAATAAAAATAAATATATGAAAAAATTACAAGGTTTTTTTCAATATTTTAATAATATTATTATGAAATTCAAAATTAAAAAAAAAAACTGATTTCTAATTACAGTATAATATTTAATCATCAAGAGGAAATAATTTATTTGAATTATTTTATTTATTGATGTAAATTATTGAAAATTTATTAAAAAAAAAAATATATACACGAAGATTTAAAAAAAAATATTGTCATACAGATGTAACAGTTGGTATATGAATTAATAATTTATTAATTTTTTATTATAATTTAAATGAAATATATTTAAAAATGTTAATATAAAATTGTGAAAATATTTATAAATTATATACTTACCACGTCTGTATTTGAGGGAGTTGTGACAAGAGTTGATGCTGATGTCCACCACCCAGAATTGACATATGAATTTGTCAAGTTATTTTGTTGATTATTTGCAATATTATTATTATTAATAATAAAATTCCCGGTACTTGTTGCCGTACCGAGAACGGCTGTTCTACTCCTTGCCAAATCAGCTGCATTCGATAATTCACCAACGTCCATTCGGACCAATTAATCTACTTGAAATTGGGCAACAATGTGCCCTTCCTTACACCAATTTTACGAGCAAAATTAGTTTCCATTTTTATTGCTGTTGTTGTTTAATTGTTTTGTTTTTTTATATTTAATTAAACCAAATTTATTCTGTTCTTTTTCTTCTTCTTCTTTTTCAATTTTCTCAGTGTTGATAGGTTTATCGATTATCTCTGCACAACAAAATATATATGTTATCATACAATTATTAATAACATATGTATAAAGTTTATTATTTATATTAATATATATTTTTTATTAATGATTAAAAATGATTGTTCTGGATTAAAATAAGTCGACAGTTGGGGCGTTATTTTGTGTAACTTTCCATTACCAAGTCAACGGATATATCTCATACAAATATACGAAAGCTAATTGCAGTGTCGACCGCAAATAATAATAATAATAATAATAAAATAAAAGCTTTGAAAAAATAAAAAAATATATATTAAAAGAAGGTAGGCGGTTATATGAAGAATCAAAAATGAATATACTCGTGGCAAAAAATATGTGTGAAAGGCCAGTGTGAAATAAACCAAACCCAAGTATTACATTTATTATTATATACACACAAGTATATATTATAAATAAATCAAAAAAATATAAAATAAAAAACATTAATACAATTATTTTATTTGGAAAATTATTTAAAATAATATATTGTATTCGCACATGACACGTTAAATTATAATTAAATGTTTCTGGTTTAACAGCATGATTTTCCCAATCTGCGCCAACATTAATATACATGTATGTAATTAAATAAATAATTAGTATTTTATTTTTTTATATATTATCCGCACATTATATCTTTTTCTTCATATAACATCTCATCTATATATATATAGCAAGTAAATCAAATTTCAAACGTACATAAAAAATAAATAAATATTCACCGTGACATAGTGAGCAAAGTATTTCATTACCCCACAACTATATATCTACTTATAAACATACATATATATGACTTTATTTAATTTATTTTTTTCAATTAACAAATGACAAATTAATTAAGAGTCGTTATTTCATACCGGTTATATATACATCATGCTTTTACAATTTCTTATCTCAGATTTTATCCTTGAAGAATTTATTAATCAATCATTTAAGCTTATTTTTTATTTATATATTAAGTACTATTATTTATGTTTATTTTGATTTGTTAATTACATGCAACTTATTTTATAACACGACATATATATGTCACTGTATTTTAATGTTATTATTTTAATTTTAATTTTTTTATTTTGACAGTTAGAAGTGATTACACTCGATAAACGATTAGAGGTACTAATCGTGGTAGGCCTTGTCACTCAGAATCCTGTGATATTCATCCGACGGACAGGTCCAGAATATTATCCGATGCTGATCAATGACAAATTAATTCTTCAAGTGTCCAGATCACCATCAATGAAGGTACGTTTTTTTTTATTTATTTATTTTTTTTCATATATATAAATGCGTGTTTGTGAGTGTCTATATGTAAGATGATAACTGAAGACTAAATTCAAAATAAATATCATTCATACATATTCAATACTTACATATATAATAATAATTATGTAATTAAAAAATCCGTTGATATATAATTCAATTCACTTTATCCAAGTCTGATTGACACTAATAAAATATGACACACATAAATTATTAAATAAATTTGCATTGTTATTATTATCACCAATTAATTTAATTCAAACAAGTTTTTTAAATATAATTAATCATTTTTTTTTTTTTGTTTTTTAATTTTTGATATATTGTATTTATATATGCAAAAATATAAAGGGCAATAAATATAATTAAAATTATTATTAATGCACACCGGCCGGTGCGGGGCGTGCGTTCATCAAGCACGTGGCTACAAGACTGAATCCCCTACCTTTTGGTACGTTTGTTCGGTCTTCCTTATCTTGCCTATATACTCCAACCATGTGAGAGTCATCTTATAATACCTGTGTCCGGGATATATACTTTTTCAATCTTTTCTTAAGCTGAATATATCTCCCCCTTTTTTCCTCCTTCTTTATGGTATATATTCTACATAGACCATGAGTAGGTGGTATCAGTAAAAAAAAATCATACATAAGCATACAGGTAGGCTTGTACAACCTGTTCTCTTGTTCTATCTTGCATGCTTAAGTTCACATGTCTCAACTATCTCTCTTATGCGTCTATCTTATGTATTTATATTTCATTTATATATATATATATATTTATAATAAACGTGACGGGAAAATACAAATATACATTCTGATTTTAACTAATATTTGATGATCGTTTTTTTTTTTATTTTTGAGAAAATTAAGTACTCAGCATTCTGTATACAGAAAAATTAGGAATTTATTTTTTTTTTCAACGAATTAAGTGCACTGGTAGCTTAGTTAATAAGCTTCCTTTGATGATAGTATATAATTTTTTTTATTTAAAAAGAAATAATATTTTTTTCATTATATGAATTTGAATATATTATAGTTTATTGATAGTTGATGACTTTTTAAATGCCACAATGAATATATAAAATGTATTTTTCATCATTTATTTAGTCAACATTTAACGTGAAACTTGAATTTAGAACTCGGAAAATTTACGAGAAAATATAGTCGAACTATTTAGTATTGACCGAATAATTTTTTGATTGTACGTCGTTAATTAAAAGTTATCAATGAAATTATGTTTTTTATGCTTAAACTGACAATATTTGATGGGTTGAATTATATTTTTTAAATGACAAATATATCCAAGAGTGTTTTAAAAATTTTTTAAGTGATATAACATTACAATAGTCAGACGCAGACAAAAAATGAGAATAAAAAACTTAATAGATCAAATGGTGTTGTGTGTTTTATAAGGAGAGTAATAATAATGAAAATAAATAATTATTATCATGCAAATTGTTGAATTGTAAGTACATGACAAAATGGGAGGTGGCTTCATGATCATCCAATAGAAAAAGCAACCACCCACGAAGAGGTAAAAATTAATTTATCGTCAGATCACACGCCTACGCCATTTGCTCAAATGCAAAAATAACATTCTATAATATCACGCAAGATAGCGTTATCTGTCAGATCATATATAAAAAAATTTTAACATTGATATATAAATAAATAAACAAATTGTTGTTTAGCTGAAAAAAAAAATTGAATACATAAAAAAATATTAAACTTAAATAATTAATAGGAAAAAAAGATAAATTGTTTATCGTGATTTTATCATTAATTTACTCTTACTTCCTACTGATAACAAACATTTTTATAAATACAAAATAATTTAGCATTGCATATTCTCTATGTGAAACTTGTGCTTTTTTCTTTTGAATATTTTGTAGTTGAAAGACATAATAACTTTTTTTACAGTCAAATAAAATTAATTTCTTCATTATAATTTAATTAATTCATACGTGTTAATTAAATTAGAATGTAAGATAATTAATTTGGTTTTAAAAAAATGTTAATTTCAATTAAATTTTTCCGTAAAAATTTTGTATATGAGAACTGGTTTTAAAAGTGAGAAGCTTTTACTCGTTCGTTGGTTATTTAATCAACACTTGGTAGTAAAGAAATTTCATATTGTTAGATCGGTTTTATATCGACAATTAATATTAATATAAATTATTTAAACTGCAAATGTGAATGAAGTCATTAAAAATAAAAATATTAACTTAATATGAATCAAATATTTTTATTGTCATGAATATTTAAATTATGCAAAAAGTCTCAAGTTTGATGAGACTTCAGACTATTTTCATATACGTAGCTTATTGAGGATAAGATTCCTCAAGCTAAATTATAAATATGATTGGATATTTGACTGGATGCAACCCTTAAATGATCATGCCCTAGAAAAAAATGCATCGAAAATATTGATGAATTTTAAATGTTTAAATTACGTATTAGAAGTCTTATAATTTATGAAAAAAAAAAAAAGGTTTGCTATCAATATAGTTCATGTTATTCGTTAAAAGTTTAAAATAAAATTAAGTATATATTAAAACACAATTATTTATCTAGTTATTTATCGGGTATTTAATAAATTTAAAAATAAGCTAACACATTGGTAAAATTTTTAACGACTTAAATTAAATATTTCCTCGAAAAAAAATACTAAAGATACTATATATCAAAAAAGTATACTTTTGTTTGTCAATCAAGTTGTTTTCTAAATATAAAACTTTACTAATGACTCACACACTTTGAGTTGTCGAAACAGAACGATTAAAGTCACGTTTAAATAATCTTATCATAAGAGAGTTTTTTAACAAATTTTTTTTTTTTTTTTTTTTTTTTTTTATTTTATTAATAATTTTATTGGTAAAGTAACAGCAATTTACTATAAAGTTTTCAATCAATTTAATTCATTATTTTTTAATTTTGTGAGTCAGTTTTTTGATGACAAAGTCATATGACACGTTGACAAGTTAAAAATGTCAAATTAAATAATAACAAAACTAAACACCTGAATAAAATAAATTACGTGTTTTACAATTAAAAAAAAAAACAATAATGGCTCAAGTTGAACCAAGAATACCACTTTGGGTCGCTCAAAGGTATAAAGTTATCAAAAAAATTGGATCAGGATCATTTGGTGAAATTTACAATGCAATCAACATATCAAACGGCGAGGTTATTTATTTTTTTTTATTTAAAATATTACAATCTGATAAAAAATACTAAAATCATATACCATTAAAATTTGAAAATAATTTCAGGAAGTTGCCATTAAATTCGAGTCTATTAACGCACGTCATCCACAATTGCTTTATGAATCTAGGCTTTACCATTTAATGAATGGTGGCATTGGTATTCCACACACTCGCTGGTAAAATTAAACAATATTCTTCATTATATATTTATATATTTTCAATCAATGTATTTTGTTGATAAATCTTGGTGTTAACAGGTATGGACAAGAAGGAAATTGGAATGTACTTGTGATGGATTTACTTGGTCCATCATTAGAAGATTTATTTAGTTTTTGTTCTCGAAGATTTACCATTAAAACAGTTCTCATGTTAGCTGATCAAATGATCACAAGAATTGAATATGTACACAGTAAACATTTCATTCACAGAGACATCAAACCAGATAATTTTATGATGGGAAATAAACGACACTGTACTAAAGTAAGAATTTTATCATAATGTTAATTATAATAAATATTTTCAATTATTTAATTTCATGTTGTTATATAATAAATATTAATGTTACTTTACAGATGTACATAATTGATTTTGGCTTAGCTAAAAAATTTTTTGACAGTCGTAACAATCGTCACATACTTTATAATGAAGGGAAAAGTTTAACTGGTACTGCACGATATGCATCAATAAATGCTCATCAAGGAATTGAACAAAGTCGTCGAGATGACATGGAAGCATTGGGATATGTATTTATGTATTTTAATCGTGGCTCATTACCTTGGCAAGGTATCAGGGCAAATAATAGAAAACAGAAATATGAAAAAATTAAAGAAATTAAAATGTCAACGCGTATTGAAGAGCTGTGTAAGGTAATAAAATTAGTATAATTAAATTAAGTTATGTTAATTATTTTTTATTTCTTTCAGGATTATCCAACAGAGTTTGCAATGTTTTTATGCTATGCAAAAACTTTACGTTTTGAAGAGAGACCAGATTACATGTATCTACGTAAAATATTTCATATTTTATTTCGCTCATTGAATTATCAATATGATTATAAATTTGACTGGTCAACGATGATGAAAAAACCAGAAAATTCTATGCCAATTACAATCAGACAAGTGGAATAGATAATTGGCATTAAATTCAATCGTCGTTTAATATGATGTATTCAGCTCGTGAATGTTTTAATAAACTGGTATTAAAAAAGAAATATAAAAAAAATTAGATGTATTAACTTGAAGACTTAATGCAATGAGTTACTATTAATTCAGTTTGAAGTTTATCGAATTTTTAACTCTTTATTAATACAAGTTGGGCTTCGTAGAAGAAAATATCATAAGTAAATTATTCTTCGTTGGTAACAAAGTATACAGCGATAAATGAACAGCCGATAGCTGGCACTGCTTTATCTAGTTGTTGAATTGTTGATAAGAGAAAAAATATCTATAACAGAACATAACAAACACTGTTATGTGCTATTATGACTTGTGGACCTTGTGTGCCTTGTTCGGTGAACATCAATGTTTAAGTAAAAATATAAATAACTAATTTTTTAAATATAAAATATAAATTGAATTGACAAGAAGTGTAAATTAAAATCCTTAAAATATTTTTCTCTAAAAACATCTAAATTAATGAAGCATATTTCAAACAATATTGTGACAAAAAGTTGTATTTTTTTTTTTATCGTTGAGGTTAGTTTTATATTTATTTTAGTCAAGGCTGAAATAAATAGAAAAAAAAATGTAAATATATAAACATGTGACTTTAATGAATTTGCAAACTTCTAATCGTAAATATTTATTGAACAATAAATTGTGTAACAATTGCATGATGTATAAAATAGGAAAGAAAATTCACTCATAAAATGATCAAATAATAATATCATTAACATGTTTGAAATATTAATTTTATAATAATGTTTTGACAACACATGCAGTTTTTTGGAGTAAAAGCTAGCTGTTTGTTTATTATTTTTTTCAAGGTCATTTGTACTTACA